>JAWNZC010000406.1:3307500-3542500 GCA_035771165.1 Paragorgia papillata
ATATTAAGCTATGCTATCGAAAACAATTAGTACAGCAATGGGCACAGACAATGTATGAGTATATGTACATGTAGTTGAAACTTATTGTTCTTTAGTAGGTCTCCAGTTTCCTATTAAAATGAAAACATGTTTTGGACAAATGTTCGAGCGTGTGGAAATATGTGAACACAAAGAGCAAAAACAGTTTTAATAGTGACGAAAGATTTTAGCAACAAACTTTGATATTAAATTAACTCCTATCTGCAGAACTGTCCGGTTTTAAGGCATACAGCCGGTAAAAAATCTTGAATCCTTGCCAGACACAACAAAATGCACAAGCAAAAAGACCAGCGAGAACAAGAAACCAGTCATTAGCTTAGGCAACATTTCAGTTCAAAATTTGAGTAGCCCGTGTCGATTTAGGCATAAGACATTTCAGAAACTTAAGCTTAAGGAACAATAGAAATAATGAGAAAAAAACAAAAAGCCATATGCATTCAATTCGCTAAAAAAGTTAGCCGTCTAGCAATGGAACGTTTGTAGCGTCTCACCGTTTTTCTTGTTGAATGCAGATGTCTTTATTCTTCGCTTTTTTTCTTCATATATTCCGTCCTTGTAATTATAAGACCCTTTTATGTACACCAAGAATGTTGATAATGAATATCTCCATGTAGATGTCTGAACATCATCTCACTTTTCAACGACGATTTGACAGTAAAAATAGGGAACCCAGTAAATGTTGTCTGGAAAGCCAGACAAATGGCTTCCTAAAAGTTCTCAATTATTTGTGCCGATTTATTGACTTGCAAAAAGCAAAGTTCATATAATAACTTATTTATTGTCTTCGTTTAAATGGTCTGTTTTAGTTAAATATCAAAGTATTGTCTTTTATGTGGAACTCTATTTTAAAAAACGGCGAAAGACAAAGCAGCTATAACTTACGTGACCTTCAAACATCGTTTGAAAGCAAGGTCATATATATATTATAGTATAATTTCAGAGGTGAATATAAAGATTCCGGACATTTGATTGGTTAAAAATTTCTTCATAAATCATTATATTCACCGCGCCAGGCGGTGAATATAACATCACTAGAAAGATGTTTTCGAGGGGAGTCTGGGACTTTTTTCCAACTAAATTGAGTTAACTCGTTCCAGTCTCCCCTCGGAATTATGATTTTGATGAATGTTAATTTTCAAAATGGCGGAGTTTTTTTTAAAAATGGCGACCGTACTTTTAAAGCGAACATATCGTCAAAACTGCTCAAATAACTCAGGACAAATAGACTGTATACATCGAATAGCTTGGAGATACAACTGTCTAAAGGTAAGGAAATGTTTTGTCGTAATTATTTTTTATTTTGGAAGAGTTTTGATCGTATTAAGCCGTGCTTTTGAAAGTGACTGAGTGAAGAAAAGATTCAACATTCAATTTCCAAGATCAAGATAAGATAAACTAATACATTTATAAACGTGTGTTTTAACTTCCTTGGATATTCACCTCGGAAATATTATACTATAACAATTATTCACCTCAGTCTCGGTGAATATTGGTGAATATATTTACCTCGGCTTCGCCTCGGCAAATATTCACCGATATTCACCTCGACTTCGGTGAATAATTGTCATTTACAAATTTATTGACCAAACAAATTTAATCACTTCAGAATTGTTTTTATCTAAGACACTTATGCTTCTCTTTACAATTTACGTAGATGATTGAAAAGGTAAAAAGGTTATAAATAAAAGATAATTCTCAAAACTTCACCAGCTCACTGACTCGTTGTTGACTTGGCTGTTGACATTTCAAACTGTCAGTGCGTAGCCGGGGGGGGACCCTTTTATACGCTCGCTCCGTGTTTAATAAATTAATAATAATAAGGAATAAATTAAAACATTAATGTTAAAAGATTAGGTTTTGTCGTTCATTTGTTTTGTTTATGTAATACATACCATCTTTACAACCATATAATTCAATCCTAAGTCGAACCTTTTCTTTAGGTTGCTTCTCAACTTTGATACGAATATGTCGAGCTACAATAGGAGGATCGAACCAGTTGGCAAATATAGCGTCGTAATCAGCATCAATATTTCCACGAAAAACCTTTCAGAAAAGCAAATAATTATATTTATTATATAGCATGCTATCGGATATGAGCTTTTGCGTAATCTGATTGGTTCCCTACTACACATGTAAAAACGCACAAGCTGTTACAGACCTGCAAGCAAGTTGTTACAAGGCTGTTCAACAGGCTGTCACCGTCATGTGTTCGCACTGGCTGTCCCCGGTCTGTTAACATGTCTGTAACAGGTTGTTGACAACTTGTAACAAGGCTGATGACTCCAACAGACGATGACAAGTTGTTCCAACAACCTGTTACCGCTCTGCACTCAACACGTTTTTAACAGGTTGATGCTAACAAGGTTGTAGCAGCTTCTTGAATGAACAGCATTGTTACAACTTGTTCTCAGCCTTGCTATAAGTCTGTTGCGAACACATCCTGTTGACAAGCTGTGAGATTTTTACGTGTGTACCAGGCTATCAGCTCATATCCTGGTAACAACAAGATGGCGGCATGTTTTTTTAAACTGCCGAAAAGAGTTGAAATTGACGGATTTTTATACAGAAAAACATCAACACCCTCAAACCAATGTATAAAAAAACAACATTGTGTAAAAATACATTAACAAATACACAATTTAGCATGTCAAATGGTAAAATTCACCTAAAAATTACGTATTTTTACTTCAAAAGCACGACTAAATTAGCGGGTTGATATTAATTTGTTGCCAAACAAAGAAACTCACGGTTAAAATCAAGCTTACAACACACATTTCGTAGGAGATCACCAGTAAAGAGACTTTTTTATTTAGATAAACATTTGGAGTAGTAAAAAGCATGTTCTTTTTTCAAAAACAACCAACTACTGTAAGTAATTTAGTTTCACTGCCGAAGGTGTTTCAGTTTCATTTTTGCATGAAATCAAAACCTTTTTCACGACAGCAACGCTAATATAAACAACTGACCCACCTTTTGACTTCATAAAGGTACCTTTTAATCTTTTTTCTTGATCTGCTTAACACATTTTTTGCCTCTCGAGCAACATTTATACAACATTTCGAAGCTGTTTACCGAACAGCTGAGCGAGAAACTCTATGTGAATGCATCATTACGCATGGCGGAAGTATTAGTTGCCTATGCCGGAAGTTTGTCGTTTGAAAGATTTCGCTGTAATTTTGTCTCTTGTACAGTACTTGGCTATATAATAAAACAGTACGTACTACCATCCTCGTTGGCTATGAGCTCATATACGATTCGAGCTCATGGTATAACTGTTAAATAGACTGCCAGAGGTTTTTAGACGCTCGTGGGGGATAACGGGGACACACGAGGAAGCCAGGCGGTAAAGTGGGAGGGGCCAAACCCGAGCCGTGTTTTACTGTTTTGATTTGAAATTTGAAACCGCCGTACCCGAGGGCCGTACGGGTTAATGATATTTTAACAATCCGGAGTCAACTCTATTTTGTATTTCTCAAACAAGTAATAATGCTATCCTCTCTACAGTCTTCTATACATTAGACCACTAACTAGAAATACATGAACGCAATAACCCCCCGCCCGCTTTTGCATGATTTTTTGTAAATACCCCTGATATTCCTTCTGATTAGAAACACTTGCGCTCTTTTTTATTGCATGGGTGCCTGGAAATAGGCACTCCTGTTGATCAAAATATAGTTTTAATTCTAGTAGAATATTTGAAATAAAAAAACTGCAGTTTTAATAATTCTATTTTTTGAAGAAAAAGGTAACGAGGAACAAAGAAAAATTTAAGGATGGTATTTCGTGAAAAATATTGAGATGAATTAATTGCAAGTCGCATCCACGGTTTGAACTCGACCATGTTACCGTGCAAGCCGACTATGTTAACCACCAGACTACCGAGGCAGGCGGAAAAAAATTGTCAAAATATTAGGGTTATATTTTACGCTTCTTTCTTTCCATGTTTACAAAAAACATCGCTACAGCATCTGAAAACATTTTTCAAAGGCACTGAATTGGTTGAAAGGCATCAAACCTTGCAGGCTGTCACGGCAATATTCATTTGATGACATTTCAATGTGCTGAAATTGTTTTCACCTACATGTTAATAAGTATTTCAACAGCATTTGTACGTTTTACAAAAGAAAAATTGCTCCTTTCTATGCTAATTATGGATAAGTTACGTTAGTCACAAGTGGTTTTACAGTAAGAAAACTATTTGTAAAAAGATATTAAGACGGCAGCAACAGATAAAAAATCCAACAGGCAAGCAAACTAACACGCAATGGATAAGTTTAAAATACTTTAGGGACACACAAAAGAGAAAACAAAATTAACAGTGATAGGATATACATCATTACCAGAAATTTGGGACATTTTGCGCCCGCGTTCGTAGCCAGCGGTTACTCCCATGATAATAATATACAGTAAATATTTTGCGAAAATGCAAACATCTGCTTCGAACAAGGATCGCGTTCCATATCGTGTACGCTTTCTGTAGTCGTTAAGTATCTTAGACATTTTGAGTTTCGCGCTCAAATAATGCGTGATGCAATAGCGCGCGAGTTGTTAATTTCAATTATATTGTTTACCTCCCAGACACGCGCAACTATCACGCAATATTCGCTCTATTTCCCCCTAGAAAGGCCTGGGAACTACATTTCGAGCATTCTGCTTTCAAAGTAAACAAACATGGCTGCAGGCTGCTTGAAAGAGAAGAGACCTTCGCGGCTTCGGCGTTTGTTCTTCTCGCAGCTCAACTCCACGTTTAGACTTAATGGCCTACTGCTGATTTGCTCAAACACACTGTAAAACCAAGAAAGTTTAAAGGCTTTGGGAACCGCAATGATGTTAAATACTGAGATATTTTCGAGTTATATTAGCAGTTCGATCATTGCCAAATACATAGCAAGCTCCGCACTTTGTATCGTTCGCAAGGAAAGTAGTGTATTTGGCAGATTTGTATTGAATGTTTAGCAGGATTACTAACGACAAATAAACAAAAATAAACAGTACTAAAATAGTAAAATACTTGAAACCATTCTATAATGCTATAGCAAGACACTAGACACATTTAATAAGGCAAAGGTGAAATGTTGAACCTTTGTTGTCATCTGTCTGCATTTCTGAATGCGCTGTGTTGTTTACTTAAAGAAATAGTATTTTCAGTAGACTTCAAGAAAGCGGGCGAGTCTTATCGATTTTTCTGCTTCTTCGCTGTCACAAACTTCTTGTCCGATAAAGAAACCCCCGTTCAAGTTAACTTGTTATACGTATCTTTTAGTTTTGATCGTTTTAAACGCAACAATCTAATACCCGCCGCTTTTCGGACTATAAATAATAACACGTCATATTAAATTATAGTCCCTCGCCAATTGTTTAAAATATAATAGGTACGGATAGTCGATACTATCCTTTTTTAAAATGAACTTGAAAATTGGCATTTTATATCAAATATATTTATCACTTATCATGTTCGTGGATGACTGACGATAATTTTGTCCGCATGAGAACTGGTCAAAACAACGCAGCACAGTAAAGCTCACAGTGGATAATGAAATGGAAGACTGTTTCAAACTCTCAATATAAACAATAAAATACGTATGTGTTTCACCTGTACGTTGTTGAATACCACACGTGAAAGCTGCCGTTATATTTAAGTGAATACGTCCAGTTAAAAGCCTCGCGATTCGAATGCTTAAGACGAATGTTCTCCCACCAATAACACATGTCGCTAGCGCTACAAAGCCAGCAAAATATTCATCTTTGAGACTTTGGCATTCTTATTAAATTATATCTCGTTTCGGATTGTTTCTCCAAGCCGTTGTGCACCTTTCGTGAGTCGTGACATTTCATCTGGCCAGATGTTTTGCGTTTTGTATAAACACTACTCCAGTCGTAAGTCGAGAACGTTTTTTGTACCACCCTACCCACACTAAATTTATTTTGTACTGCCCATATTTTGGGCAGCACGTGACCAGCCTGGACCAGGGTCTTTTCGCAGCGGTGGGCGGGGGCGAGGGAGCGGAGATAAGACCCTGGGTACGAGGTTGCCGTTTTGCCGGCCTTTATTTCTTCGTCGGTTTTTGTCCCCAGTGCCCCACAATCTTAACCGCGCATGGTCCGTCCACACCACTGATCTCTATACCACACATATATACAAATAAATAAATAAATAAATATTCAGATGGCAGAAATTCGTTCGCATATCACGTTTGTCCACACGTGTAAAACGACTCCGCGCGTGTCGAGATTAGCACCCTCAAATCCGAAGCGTTACAATTTGAGTTAGAATCTCTACTTTATACGAAAGACGAGGCTGAATTAAAAGAATTCGCGGTTTTGATAAGCCTAGATGTTGAGGTCTCGCCTCTCGGGGAAAAGCAAAATAGTCACGACAAAGCTAATTCAAAAATCTATCGAAGAAAGGGTAAACGAAGAAAGGGTAAACGAAGATGGGGAACTGCCAGAAAAAGTTTTGTGGTTTCAAAAAGCCATCAGTTCTTTGAAACCTGCATCGCAGAAGAAAAGCGAATCTGAACTTGCGCTCAGCGAATTAAAACAGCAAATAGAAGAGTTAAGACAAAAACAACAAACGGAAATGGAAAACATGCTGTCTAAACTAGCACAAGCGAAAGTACATGACAAGCAATCGGTAGGCGACACTAAAGTCATAAACGCTGGTAAACCAGTAGAAAATCCTGAGGAAAAGCTTCCAACAAATGCGTCATTCTTGCGTCGAGAGTTTAAAATTTCGGGACAGATTGGTACGTGAGCCAGGACAGACCGACAAACTCACTTTCGTTTCGCTTACACATCAGATCGATTCCTGTTTAAAGCGTCAATACAAGGAAAGCGAAATTGTCGAAGCCGTGATCCGCGCTATTTCTTTGCAAATTTGCGACCGATACTTCGTTTATCCGAACTGACAGACGAGCGGGCGTCCCACCAGGCAGATAGACAAAACAAGCTCGCATCCGAAAGAAGGCTTGCCAAAGTTAATTCGTGTGAAGCGGACGAGACGGAAACAAAGCCAAGAATAACTGTCGACAGCAACCAACAAATATTGGCGGAAATTCGCGAAATAAGATCCGAAGTCGAAAGCCTAAAACAACAAGCTACTCGAAGCGACGATAAACCGAAAGATCATCGCAACGGCGTACAAAGATCGGGGACCGTCGAAGTCTATGCGCTACGGGATGTCAAGCCTACAAGAAACGAAATATCGGCGCAACCTGCAGGCACTGTTTTGCGTGCGGAGCGTATGATCATATCGCCTCAGAATGCGAGAAAAATGCGCCTCAAACCCAGAATCAGGGAAACGGGAGACGGCTACCCTGAATGTGGGACAGAAAATGTCCCATCATTGCAATGGTTGCAATCGAGTTTTGGAACAGAATCAGACATTTTGGCGTTGTATGTGTTGCAAACTTGTTAACTACTGTGGTAGGAAATGCCAGAGAAATCACTGGCCACAGCATAAAACATTATGTAATGCCATCAAACAGGAAATCCAAAATAGAAAACAAATGACGCAAGATACAGACTCTGGTATTTTTGTCAGTCATCTCACACCAAGACAACACAATAAGCTCGTCAACCTGGTAGGCAGAAGGTGCTCAATTAAAGGAAAGCTTAACGGGGAAAAGACAGAGATTCTGTGGGACACTGGAGCTCAGGTATCCATTGTTTCAGCAAGCTTCATGAAGGGGAACTTTCCAAACGTTTTGATTAGAGATACGAGCGAACCAGTGGATGGTGATCTTACTGTGACTGCAGCCAATGGTAGCAACATACCGTATAAAGGATGGGTGGAACTAGAGTTACAAATTGGAGATTCTGAACACACACTTTCGGTTCCCTTTTTAGTAGCAAACGAGGAGGTGGAACTTCCCTTGGTTGGCTTTAATGTTATCGAACATTTTCTTAAACAAACTTCAAGGCAGCGATATGGCAACTCCTTTCGTTGGCGTAAATGCTTGTGATGCGACAGCCCTTGTCGATTTTGTGAACAATGTCAACCATGATGAATTGTGTCTTGTAAAGAGATGCAAGAAGGATGTGCTTATACCTCGAGGCCAGTCTGTGAAAGTAAGCTGCACTGGGTGAACACTGGTCCACTAGATAAACGAACACCAGTTTTGTTTGAAGCTGATGCGAACAGTCAGTGGCCTTCTGGGATTCAAGTTTTAGATACATTCACAGCTTTCTTGTATTATAAATGGTTTGGTGGAAAACGCGGACTGTGCAGAAATTGTAAAAAAAATGAACAAGACGTAAAAAACGTCAATGTCTTTTCTACAATAATTTAGAGTCTTTTAGCACGTTTAGCTTCTAACTTTCGGCAACGGCCCATATGTCGCTGTGAACCATTTCCCGCCATATCATCTTTCATCACCTAGCCACAACTCTGGTGATCCAAACACGATGGAAAACTCTCCGTTTAGCACCGCAGCCGATCGAACCGAACATTTGACGCGATTCGTTCAGCGATAGGGCACTATAAATTCCAAGAGAATTAAGGCGACTGACTTGATCAGGCTTCGCTCGGCTGGATAGTGAACCAAACACGAGTGGCAAGCCTTGAAATATTAAGGACTTCCCAAATCCAGTAGGTAAATTCACGAAAAGAACCTTTCTCTCTTTGCCGACGTATTTTATAGCATGCTCTTGATGTTTATTCGGTCTTTTAATGCTAAAAACTTGACAAACTTTGATAAGCGCACTCTTGATTCTGTCATTTCAGAAAGGAATTGTTTATTTGTCTTCCACCCCCCCCCCCCCCCCCCTCCCCCCCCCCGCCTTGTTTCCACGCGTTTGCGTGTTTATCCCGCACAAATCCCGCACAAATCCCGCGCGTTAGTTCCCTGTTCCCTGTTAAGAGAATTGTGATTGGATAAAAAGGTATTGCGTCACGGAAATCGAATCTTGGCTCGTGTTCGCAGACCGTAGTTTCCGCGGGAGGCAACGAGGGCGGGAAAATACGTCTGCGTTCGCAGGCTACACAACACCAAGGTATTTTATATTTAAATGCATTTTTAATAGTTTAATTGCTTGTGATGACATATCTAATATATATTTAAAAAACTCATTAATAATTCATGAGAAAACACAAAGGAAAATCATGACCGTGACGTGTCTCTATATGTGATAGACACACGCTCGCTATTTTCCATGAACGTTTTCTTCGATTTTGCGGCTCAGACAACTTCAATTTTCAAAATTGATTTCTATATGAGCTTATTTTATGGATAGTTTTTGAAGCCATTTAAATAACTCGCAATACGTGTTTTATCAGATCTAAAACACTCAGGTGTACTCTGGTGTAGTCCTGGAACTTTAACAAGGGGGGCTCTCCGACAGAGTGTCCTGAATATTGGCGGGGGGGGGGGGGAGAGGGAGAGAAAAAATGTTGTGGCAGCGGCTAACAATAGATAATAGCAAAGCTACTTCGTGTTACAGCCACATAATGGTTTGGATTAGCGCTACAGGTTAGATTACTACGAGTACGATCGCCACGATCTCACTACAATACTACATAGGACCAAGTAGAGATTGCTGAAATCATTCTTGTTGGAAATGACTGAATATCTTTACATATATTTCACAGAACTTTCAAACATGATTAAGATTATGCAATCTGCAAAAAATTATAAAGGGGGTCTTTACTTTTCGGTCTTTTTCTTTGTCGGTTTTTCTTCGGTATTGTTTTTTCCCATTTCGAGTTGACGGTTTCCTTTAATTCAATACGTTGTTTTTAACTTTAATATATCTATTCGCAATTCACAAAATTTGCTTTCCCAAGTCTTTTTTGACTTTGATTTGCTTCATCGTTAGCAGTGCCCAACAATCCTAACCGCGCAAGTGGACCGAAGTCCACACATATATGTAAATAAACATTTTTGTTCAAATGATCTCGCATGGCTTTTCAAACTCGCGTGTAAATGGGTTCCACGCGTGTCGAGATGCCCGGGCTCGGGATAATTTCTAAATTTAATTCAAACTAGCAAATTAGAAAAAAAATTCACATACCTGAACATTATTAATTAGATCAGTGTAGTCATACCAAAACTGCTTATCATAGCTGTAACTTATTTGATATTGAGTAACTCGTCCACTGTAATTCTCATCATTTGCATCCTTAAATCCCTGAGTTGCAACACCGCTGATTGTAATTAGATTTTCGAATTTGATCTCTATGTATGGTGACTGATCACTGGCTAATGGTTCCCAAGCGTTTCCATTATTTCTTAGACGAGCTGAAGATGATGGCGAATATCCATATGATGTTGAAGCAGTAAAACTGGCATCAGATATTATACTCGAATCACTAAGACCTAGAGGATACTGACTAACACATGACCCTTGAAACAACGAAAAACACTGGATATTAATAACATAAACAACAGTGAACAAGTAAATTTTACTCTGTAATTTAACTATTTTGATCCTTTCACGCAAAAGGTACCTCTATATTTCTGAATTAAACGTAATCTAAAGTTCAATGTAGCTATTCAGTGTAGATATGTAGAACCGCACTGAGACTCCGAAAGCTATTTTGTTTGTACGGTTAGAGGTACTTTTAATTATCGATTTGCGAGTATTAAAATTTAAAATTACGACAGTACATGCGGTACGTTTTCTCTAGCACGACCAGCATATTTTTTTGACAAATCTAACGAGGTCTTCTATATATGGTGATTTATGTAAACACGTCCGCTTTTCCGAATTACGACGGGCCATTTACAACGTTGACGTGAGATGGCGTTGGATGCATAGAGATCATAAATAAAACTAGAGGGGGCATTGGGGCCAAAATCGGGTAACCATTTGAAGGCTGCCATCTTGGGTCAATTGTAGGGCAAAATTGCAAACCCGGGGGTAAAACTACTCAGTCCAGACTTTTCCTACTATCCGAAAGCTATACAACAAGTTGTGACAAAAACAATATTTAAATATATTTACAGATGTTGATAGATAATAAGCCAATCAAAGAAGAGGAAGTGATAGAAAAGCAAAGGGAGGGGCGGGGAAGGAAAGCGAAACTGAACTGTTGTTGTCATGGGGAGGTTTAAAAGGTTTAAATTTAGAAATAAGCAGACTTTCTCTGATTAGCAATTCAAAGGTTAAATTACACGAAGACAGAACAGAAAAGTCGTCAAAAGAAATAGGGTGGCAAGTTTTGTTAGAGTGACAAAGAATGATGAGATAACGTCTTACCCGTTAAAGCCGAGACTCCCATGTGTTCTGAGATGCGCGTGTGTAAATGCCAGCGCGTTTGCCCAAAATACAATACTCCGCAGCATTGACACTTATATTAATCAGACAACATGCGATCTCAGAAGCTTAGGAGTCCGGTATTTAAACAGGAAGAAAGTTGACAAGCGTAGTCCAGGTTTAAAAATGACGGGAAGCTCAACTTGAGGAAAACAAGAATTAAAAAGTTTAATAAGTAGTGTGGTACGGATATCCAACGGTTGAGAGCCCGCAAATGAAAGGCAAAAATATACAACACGAGTAGATCACCCCCCCCCCCCCCCAATATACCGACGGAAGTAATTAATATTCAGCGTGCGTCACGCATAGAGTCACGCGTGACGAACGCATTGCGAACGGAAAAACAAAATAATAGGGCATGTTTGGGCGAGTTCGTGTCGAACGGAAGAAATTGTGCACGTGGACTAGGCTATCACATTGGAATATGAAACCTACGCAAGTGTCTAGTTTATACGCGCTTATCTCCTGTCGACCTCTGTATAACACCAGAAACCCCATTCTAATCCTAGGCAAATTATTTTACAATTAACCGATTCACGTGCACAGAAGAATTATTGCCACTAAATCTGAATGTTTATGTACAGACGGTAAATATTACTTCAAAATGCCAGTGTGCTGTGTGCTAAGGGCAAAAATAGTATTCCTATGACAAAGAGTAGGTAGAGCATAAATAATACTTATAAAACTAAACATTTTCTCAAAGGGTAATCATCCCCATAGCAGAGTTTACATTTCGCAATGATATTAAGTTATATAGTCACGCGCTGGGCTCGTGATCTAGTATTCACTATTGTTTGATGCCGCCTCATTAATTTTCAGCGTGAAGAACGGTGTCGCCAACGCGTGGCAAACCGCTTATTCTATCAGGACAATATTAGTTCGTACAAAGTTTAGGCGAAGTGGCGATCAGTGGCGTATCTAGCATAAAACATAGAATAAATTCAGAGCATGAGCGCAGAACTCGGAACTCGAAGCCGAGAGATTGGAGAGCTCACCCTAAACCCCCCCAAAGGTACCCCACCCACCCGCGGGCCACCCCAAAACTTGGATACCCTAAACTCCCCCTAGGAGTACATAGACCTAAGACTATAGTCCTTACATAGTCCTAGCACTAATCATGGTCATATATAGGCATACTCATATAATCATAGTCATACAGTAATAGTACGCAGTCTTAAGATTATAGTCCGTAATATATAGTCATAGTCCTGTGACTATAGTCCTAATCATAGTCATATAGTCAGTCATATAGGCATAGTCCAACCTCGTATCAATGGCCTTCTCTGCTTTCAAAATGGCGAGAGGAGAAGGCCTTCGCAAAGGCTGGTCACGTGAATCCTAAATACTCCAAGATGCTTGGAGTATTTGGTCACGTGGGTAATTTGAACTTAGGCCGTCCTGGGGGGAGCGGTTGATTTGATTCTAAATGTAGATTCGTAGAAGATATTTGTTGCAAGTCTTGTAGAGGTAAATCCGAGCGGTAAATCAAAATTTAAAGTATTGAATGAACATTTATTTATAATATATTTAGAAACACTACGTTTATTTACGACATTTTACTGAATATTTCATATTAGTTGCCATCAATCGTCACTTAGAATGAAGCCGAAGGCGATCGACGGCGACGAACAACCTACTTTCAATAGAGCTACTGCAGTTCAGGTACTGCTACATATACTTGATATTCGAATGCGGTTGATTGTTGAGATTCACTTACCGTGTAGTATAGCGCATTTGTGTTGAATGTTTCTCCTCCACACGTTTGGGATTTGTGGAAATTTAATTGTTGTAATTTGTGTCGATTTATATAATTTCAAACAACATTATTCGAATCTGCTGTCCTCAAACACCATCGACAAACTTACTACCAGTTGCAATCAACCGTTAGGCGCGATTGTTTACGTTTGAAACGTTCACGTTGGGCGTAACTCGTTCGTTATTTGAAACCGGTAAACCGACTGATTTCAACCGTGAATGGACAACCTTTGACAAGTCCCGTCCACATGTTTGACAAACGTGAGAGCATGTTTTCGAGTGTATTTTACGCGTACATTTACAAACGACGAAACCGAAATTCTTCGATTTTTATGGGAAAGCATGGAGTTTATTGGCAGCCGATCACGGCGAGGATAGAGCAACTGTCGATCTTTGTTTTGGCGTCGAAATCTTGGCTGCCGATTGTGATTTGGGTGAGAAAACGTCGTTCAAGTAAACGTGATTGGCAAATTTTTGACGGAGTGTCCAACCTTCACCTTATTTTAAACAGGTCAGTTCGAGTCGATCACGAAACACTTCAAACCAATATTATCGCGAAGTTACTACAAACAACAACCAAGGTAGGTGTATTTTGCTTATGCATGCTAAATTCGCTCAAAATGATTTTAATACCCTGAAATAAACAAAATACTTCCTCTTATCTTCCTCTTATCTTCCTTATCTTCCTCTTATCTTCCTTATCTTCCTCTTATCTTCCTCTTATCATCTTATCCTCCTTTTATCTTCCTTATGTTTCTCTTATCTTTCTTATCTTCCTCTTATCTTCCTTATTTTCCTCTTATCTTACACATATCTTCTTTATCTTCCTTTTAATCATTTGCGAAGCGATTGCATAATATGCGAACAGAAATCCGTACATCCGTTTTTCGTACAAATCGAGTATAGCTCGGTAAATGGACTGGGCACGAGTAAAGACACAGCTAACCCAATACGAACGCCAAGAATAGTGTGCTGCCTTGCTGACGCTCGGCAGCAATAATTTGCCTAAGATTAGAATGGGGTTTCTGGTGTTATACAGACGTCGACAAGCGCGTATAAACTAGACACTTGCGTAGGTTTCATATTCCAATGTGATAGCCTAGTCCACGTGCACAATTTCTTCCGTTCGAGACGAACTCGCCCAAACATGCCCTATTATTTTGTTTTTCCGCGTGACTCTATGCGTGACACACACTGAATATTAATTACAGCGATCGAAATAAACAGCAGGGTATTTGGAAAGGTTATAAGAATGGGTGCCTAAGGTGGAAAGAATAGATCTAAGCGGAACATTGGTTTTATGTACCCTATAGGTAGCCCACAAAGTATAATAGGTCATAGGTCGTTTTGAAATATATATATATATATATATATAAAGCATTTAATTTAAAACATTGGATAAGTAAAAACTATGTACATGTTAAAAAGGGCGGTGACTCAAATTTCACGCTCGAAGCGATCATCTGATGATCGCTTCGAGCGTGAAACTTAAGTCACCGCCTTTCTTTACATGTACATAGGGCAACAATTTATTCAAATAAATTGCGGTTAATGCACAAACACTCTGCACGTGCGTCGTGCCCTCTGGGTGCCTGTAATCAGCTTTGGAGATAAGCCTCTTGAGCCTCTCATGCAACATACGTAACAAACCAAGTCCCCTCTGAGGACAAAAATATATCGGTATAGAATGGAAAGAATGCAAGATAAGTACTCGGTATTATCCCAGTGTTTTCCCCGTATTATTCCATATCATGACCCAGGTGCCTGGCAGGCTCTATATTCACGTGTCGGTCCGAAAGTCCAGAGATATAGATTTAACTATCCAATCGCAAAACGCAAAATATCCTTTCAATGAGCAAAGGTCATTTTGCGCACTACTTAAGCAGCCAAAACGCGCCAAATATTATCAGTCTACTGGCAAGTGATCCAAAAACTAATCTTGTCTGTGTCGCAAAGGGCATCGTTATTTCAGCATACAGTCATCCTTACGACATGCCTCCGACAAAGCGACTCTCACGCGCTTCCAAACAGCGCAATCCAGCGCCAACAACGCGGCGCTTAGCCTCTGCGCGTCCGCCGATCGCGAGACCGCCAAGCCAACAGTCCGTGGCGCCAAACCAAGGTACTGGTCCGCTAGCCTTTGACGAGTCAACTTCGACAGAAGTGCTCCAACTTCTCCTGGCTCAACGACATCAGCTGGTGACTGGCTCTCGCGCAACCCTTCTGGCCCGTCTCCGTTCTCTCCAACAACAAGAGCCTCAGCATGGTTCGCCGGCAGCTTCACCTGTATCCGACTCACCACCCGCGCCACGTAGGATTGTTCAAGAAAACCCTGATACAGTCGATGTGACCTCGATTCTGGAAGGGCCTAATCTCGAACGCTTGGTTTCCCAACTCGCCCCTCTGCTTACTGCGCGGCTTCAAGAACATTCTCCACCACTACCACACGATGTCAATTCCTACCGACCCTCAGCTATACCTCCGCCTACACTACCTTTGGACACGCCACACACATCGTTCACCAATACCACCTATCAGCATCTTCCGATTCCACCCGCTCAAGAAGACACCGCTTTCGTCGACCTCCAGGATCCACAATCCGTTCAACAGCTCCTTGGCCGTCCGTCCGCCAATCCAATGGCAGCACACCTTTCCAAAAAGACCGAACAAGCCATCACCAACGGTGAGTACGTCGATCTATGTTCTCTTTTGCCTTGCAATACAGATAGAGGGTTAGATACCCAACAGTTTACTGTGTCGTTGAACAACCAGAGTGTGACAATCCCCCTCCCCCAAAACAGTTACCAACGCGCCAAAACAAAGATTGATTCTATCGAGAATGTGTCTGTCATTGTTTCCAAATTTCCGAACCGTGCTCTGTCGCTGCTGAACTACATGCACATAATCCGAACTGCTTCGGCAAAATTCCGGGGGATGGCGTGGTATGCATATGACATTGAATTCCGAAAACGCGCGGCCAAAGACGCATCGCTCGATTGGGGACAGCGGGATATGCAATTATACCTAGATAAATTTACCGGTCTCGCTCGGGGTTCATGTTTTTCTTGTGGCTCGGTAGACCACCTTGCTGAAAGCTGTCCTCTTTCTGTTTCCAAACTTAGGTTCAACCGCTCTGACTTCTGCCTCAATTTCAACCGGGGTCTTGCCTGTGCTCGCACCCCCTGTACCTTCCCCCATCGATGCAACCATGACAACTGCGGCGGAAACCATCCCAGCTACGAACACGCCGACACCCGCAAGCCATCGTCTGAGGAGTCGTCTCATAGCCATCGACGCCGTGAAAAATAGCCACCTATCCGACTTTTCGCCTTCTACACCTATTAACATTAATCTACTTGAACAATATCTTATGAACTATCCCTACCCTAATTTTTCTGCTCAGCTCTGTCAAGGTCTACGTCATGGTTTCGATATTGGTTGTCAGGGTTCCCGCCGCCCTTGCGTTAGTCCCAATCTAAAAAGCGCGCTTATTCACCCCCACGTTATTGACGAAGATCTCCTGGACGAAGTACAGCAGGGTAGAACCGCGGGTCCTTTCGATAAGCCTCCTTTTCCTAATTTTCAGATTTATCCTATTGGCATTGTGCCTAAAAAACACAGTCAAAAATGGCGTACTATTTTTCATCTATCCTACCCCAAGGGTTCGGGAACCAGTGTTAACGACAATATCCCTGCCAAAAACTACTCACTTCAATATATTCGTCTGGATAATGCTATTAAGATTGTCCTAGATCTTGGCCAAAACTGCTACATGGCGAAGACCGATATTAAATCAGCCTTCCGTAACATCCCAGTTCGACGGGAAGATTGGGAACTCCTAGGCATGAAATAGCGCGATATGTATTTCTTTGATACGGTTCTCCCTTTTGGGCTCCGCAGCGCTCCCTACCTCTTCAACTTGCTATCCGACGCGCTAGAATGGATCTTGAAAACCCACGTAGGTGTCCCACGGGTGCTTCACATCCTAGACGATTTCTTTATCGCAGAACCTCCCACAGCTTCAAATTGTGCCACTTCCTTATGTAAACTACTACACCTATTCACTGAGTTAGACGTGCCGTTAGCCCCTAACAAAACATTCAAACCTTCTACAACCCTCGAATTCCTCGGAATTACCATCGATTCCAACAAAATGGAAGCTCGACTACCCGAGGATAAGTTAGATCGCGCTCGCTCTGCTGTTTCGCAATGGGCAACAAAAAAGTCTTGCAGGCTAAAGGATTTGCAATCCTTGATTGGCACGCTTCAGTTTGCATGTTGTGTCATTGCACCAGGGCGTCCTTTCCTCCAACGTATGATCCGTCTAACTTGCGGTATTCAGAAACCACACTATTATGTTCGTCTTAATGGGGAATTTCGAAAAGATCTGCGCATGTGGGGCATTATCCTCCAAGGGTGGAACGGTGTTAGTCTCTTCCTAGACCCTAACCCAACTTCCTCACTAGAGCTACAATTATTTACTGATGCCTCGGGAGCTATTGGTTTTGGGGGGTTCTTCCACAACGCCTGGTTTCAGGGTAAGTGGGAACCGCACCAGCAAATTAACAAATCCAAGGGTATCTCCATTGATTGGCAAGAATATTTTCCTATTGTCATAGCATGCGAGCTGTGGGGAGCGCAGTGGGCCAACAAAAGGATCACGTTCCGATGCGATAACACCGCTGTTGTCGCCATCTTAAACTCCAAAAGTTCAAAAGCTCCCCGAATCATGAACCTAGTACGTCACCTTACCCTTCTTACCCTAATTCATAACTTCAGTTTTACAGCCCAACATGTGCCCGGTTCGAGTAATAAAATCGCTGATGCACTCTCTCGTTTCCAGATGGAACGCTTTCGAAAACTGGCTCCAAAAGCATCAACAGCACCCTGTGTCATCCCCTCATACATGATGCAACTCTGATTTCCAAAGTTCACTACATTCTTTCTAATTCCTGGGCACGACCAACACTGAAGACGTATCAAGTCGCTATTAGCCATTTCATCCGTTTTTGTTTGTTGCGGGGTATTGTCACATCTGGTTCTCCCTTCTTACCGGCAAGTGAGATTACCCTAGTCTACTTTGTCGCCCATCTAAGCGATACTGTTTCGTTCAAAACAATTAAGACTTATCTAGCAGGCGTTGGTCACCTGCACCTACTTTTTAACACCCCTTTTGGCATAACCAAAATGCCCTTACTAAGTCAGATTCTAAGCGGGGTAAAACGTATTCAAGGCATTAACGTTCGGGAGCGGCGTCCAGTCACCGTTGAAATCATGTCGAAACTACATAAATGTCTAAATCCAAATTATACATGCGAGCTGGACTCAGTTTTGTTCTGGGCTGCTTTTACTTTGGCCTTCTTTGGCTTCCTTCGCTGTAGCGAATTTACCTGTAACTCGGTTTTTGACCCCGAGGTCCACATGACGATTACCGATATCACTTTCGAACCAATTATCACTAACCCTTCGTGCATGCTAGTTAAATTTAAGAAGTCCAAAACGGATCCTTTTCGCCAGGGAAGCCTACTCACGATTGCTGCGTCCAGTTCCCACGTATGTGCTGTCAAAGCAATGAAAAATTATATCTTACAAGCATCGCCTATAGAACCGGATAAACCTCTTTTCCGACTCCAAAACGGCAGACCTCTGACACGCACTTTGGTGTCTACCGAACTCCGTCGCCTACTGGCTATGTGTGGTCTCGACACCTCTGCCTACGCAACTCACAGCTTCCGTATCGGTGCTGCAACGACGGCCGCCGCCTCTGGAATACCATCTTGGTTGATCAAGACAATGGGTCGTTGGTCTTCCGACTGTTACGAAAGATACATTCGCACACCATCCGAACTAATTAAAACAGTACCAGAAACTATGGTAAAACAATTAGGACAGCAAGAGCCTGCCGATTAAGGATAATTAGTTCAAATAACTGTGTTTGTTAATCCGTTTCGTTGTTATGGTTAAGTTTTAAGTATATTAGTAATTAGTATGTTATAACGCCAGTCAGTTTTCAGTGGGGGAATTCTCGGCTTCACCTCAATTCTTGGCAGGGAATCGCTGTCCTCCGGACACCTCCTACCCCCACTTAAAAACTTAATCTGGCTCAGTGCAAAGAAACGTGTCCTGAGCCACTTTTTCTCTCCCTCCCCTACACAGAGTAGCTGGGGTTCCGACTTCCGAGATCAACCCCAGCAGTCGGCGCTCCCGACTTGGGCACCCCCCTTGCTCTGTGGAGACTCATAGGCCTGGTATAATGTCACTTCAAAGCGGGTACACACTACCTAGCTTGATATTTACCAGCCAGAGGTTGGCACCCCCACCTCAACGTCTCAACGTCCAGATTTGTGTGATGCCACGATCATAGCTGCTGGACGATCTCCACAGCTAGGTATCCACACTTCTGGTCCCCCAGATGGATCCTTACCCCGACCCGGGCTTTGTGTCCGTTGGACTAGCTTTTCTACTGCTTCCTTACTGCCAAATAAGTCTAGTAGTCTTTTCTCTTCCTTTTTCCGGACCTCGTGGTAGACAGAGGAGTGCAGTGCATTAATTTTTACTTATCCAATGTTTTAAATTAAATGCTTTATCATCGCTCTGCTTTGTATTGAGCACTCTACAAGCTACTTGTGGCAAACACTTTGTTTTAAATTGTATATATATATATATATATATTATATCTCTAATATAAGACGCGCGAAGCACGGTCAATCGCGTTTAAGGCTAACGGGAAGTATTGCGCAATTTCGCAATTTTGTGGAACCCCCCAAAAAAGAAAAAGCCGAAACCTAGACTCGGTCCACCATAGTAGCCCTAGTAATAAAACACTTTACCACAGTTGGAGCTTATAAAAGCTCTGGGTTTTTACTATTTAGTCCTTTCCGCCCTGACGATGAACGCTTAGTTCGAAAGCTCGGTCATTCTTTTATTTTATTTTATTTTAAACTAATTTAATAAAAATCTATATCTAGCAGAAACAAACTGTGTTATATAGATATAATAGTACCTGGTGGTCTTGCAGGAATTCCATGAAGTTCCAATTTTAGACAGTGGATCCGAGAAGATTTGAAAGTCCCAACACGAATAATACGTGCATTGATAGGCATATTCAATCTATATAGAAAAACTACACCTGTAGGTTTGGTGACATTTATCTAAGAAAATTGAAAAAATAAGAATACTCAGTGTCTTGGCAAATGGCAAATCTGCTAGTAAGAGTGCGTGTTTTTACTGAATAAATTCTACTATAAACAAAACTGTTGTTATTCTGTTGCATGCACTTGAACCAATTCCTGCATAATATGCAATAAAAACTCAAAGTATACTAAATAATAAAAGCGCAAGTTTAAAAACTCTTTTAGCACAAATAATAACACAGAAAAAATGTCTTAGTTGTGATTCGTTGTAAGAACAGTGAAATTTATTTGAAATATTAGTGCAAAATTTTGATACACCAGTGCAAAAAGATGAAATACCTCTCTGCCTAATTAGCCCACAGAACAACAAAAGCCTCGCTCTGCTACTAATAGGTGTATTTTCCTGTCACAAGCCCGTAATATCATGGTACATCAACGATGTATCGTGATACTGTGACGCTCTGATGGTCTTTTCGTCTGGGTCGCAACCATAAAAAACACAGGTACGCACAGAGTACATGCGTCTACAGGCCTTTAAAGAAAGCAACTGGACGTTACACGGTGGTCCTGAGAAATTACACGCTTGCATGGGCGACTGAGGCTTGAATAAACACAGTGACAGGAACATCCGTGCTGCTGACATATCGCTACCCGGTTGCGTACGCAAAAAGGTAATGTCTATGTGAATTTTTGCTTGCATATTATTGACAGGAAATCCTATTGTATATCGCACAATTAGAAATTCAAACTCGTGAATTTACAAAAAGCTCAAAAATTCAGTCACTCATTAAAACATCGTTCCTTTGAATTATTTCTCGATTATATAACTGGATTCAAAACCATACAATTACTTGTGAAAGCTTGTCTGTCTGTCTGTCTGTCTGTCTGTCTGTCTGTCTGTCTGTCTGTCTGTCTGTCTGTCTGTCCGTCCGTCCGTCCGTCCGTCCGTCCGTCCGTCTAGCTCTATCTACCGGATGTTGCCAGAAAGCTCAAAAAAGGCTGCGCAGGTTGCCGTCAAAACGCTTAAATTCAAACCGAAACAAAAATTACCAAAAAATGTCACACCTAATTAACCGAAAGCAACAACATATTCCAACTAACGTTAGAAACAAAACTAAGCCACTAAGACACAACCTAAAAGATAATGTATCTCTGCGCTACCTCGTTTGCAAACTGTGTGCGTGGCAGCCCAAATAAGGTAAAATTCAGCAACGGCAACCACCTGTTAAGGAGGAGAATATTTACTACATGAACAGAATAAAGAAAGAGTTCATCAAGACAGTTGCACGCATTGAAAATACAGATGGCTCTAACTATAGAACCTTTCGTTTGAAGGAACGATTACGTGAAAAGTTTCCCCAACTTGTGTTTTATACACCAAAAGTACGAAACAAGAGTGAGATTGTTTACGTACAGCATCTCAATCAAGGAAGTATTGCAGAGAGTTTTCTAAGTGAAGAAATAGGAACATCGCAGATTGAACTGGAGACCGAAGATGAAATAGATGTTGGCTTTGAAGGATCTGGGGCATAGTGTGATGATAAGAGGGCCACACTGAGGGAAATTTATACTGTTGGCCTTACATTAAGAGACAATTTACGTGGGTGTTCAACAGCGTGGTATGAAAACTGGCCCCCACTTGCATCTGACATCACTGGTGAAAATGTGCAGAAATTGGTGTCACCTATTTTGTTTAATTTTTCTGCATGGCTGCTTGGGATTTCAGATGAGCCAGAGGAGTCATAATATGTTGAGTTAGATGAGAATACCAAAGCAAAGATTTTTTCCATCTGTCAATATTTGGTTTACATTTATAAGGGGAAAATTCAGACACCCAAATCCCTAGCATTGGCAATGGCTGTTAGGCAGATATCTGGTTGCTCAGGTATAATCAATATTTTGAATGGTCTAGGACATTGTGTCTCCCTACCTTCAACAATGGCATATGATTCTGCCATTGCACAGTCAACTATTGACACATCGAACATCATTCCACAAGAATTTGATGCAAAAGAGTATATCAACCTTGTTTATGACAATATTGATTTTGGAGAGGAGATCACAAAGCAGACACATGTTACCAATGGGATCATTACACAAAAGGTTTCAGTTCAAACACAGATCAGGTAAGACCAGTAGAGGTGCCTTCCACTGACATTGTGTCATACAGTATTGGGGCAAAGAATTGAAGACACCACAGTTCCATGGAGTCGCACTAGATCCTGAATTGATACAGCTCGTGGTAAACAATTCAGTTCAGACAGCTTATAAACTTGATTTAGCTTATGTTCTAATTAAGGTGGCTCCATACAGCTTCTTGAAAAATTGGAAAATACAAGTTTGAGAGTCCAAAACACGTGATTAAACAATTCGGGAAAAGAATAAAACTAAATGTTATGCATAGTTAAACAGTCTGACAATCAAAAAGTGCTACCAAATAAATAGCAACAGTTGTTGCTATGGCAACAATGACGTTTCAAAATGGCTGTCAATTACCGTTCAAACTAATTTAATTCGGAAAAAACTTTGGTGACCCCCAATTTTTTTTTCAGTAAAACTTTCCTTGAAGTATGAGTAATCAATAGGCCGATTTTAAAAAAATTCTGTCGAACGGAATTTTTTAAAACTTAACAAACATGATTTCCCCAGAAAAAAAATTATTCCTTCTACAGAAGTTTTTTAAAATCAGCCAATTTATTACTCATACTTCAAGAAACGTTTTACTGAAAAAAAAATTGGGGGTCACCAAAGTTTTTTTCGAATTAAATTAGTTTGAAAGGTAATTGGCAGCCATTTTGAAACGTCATTGTTGCCATAGCAACAACTGTTGCTATTTATTTGGTAACAGTTTTTGATTGTCAGACTGTTTAATTATGCATAACATTTAGTTTTATTCATTTTCCGAATTGTTTATGTATGTGTTTTGGACTCTCAAACTTGTATTTTCCATTTTTCAAGAAACTGTATGGAGCCACCTTAAGATTATGTGTGCTGCAAATGAAGCCCTATTGCCAGGATGGACAGGTTTCAACACAATGCTTTATTGTAAAGAAATACCAGATGTATCAAGGGTTGGTTATTTGCCAGTTATTGACGCATCTCCAACAGAATATTCCACAATAAATACAATCTTTACAAGAAGCAAAGTAATCGCAGATAAATTGGAGCTGGAATATGCAGTTGATGAAGCTGTATATGCTAAAGTGCAACAAGTTCGCTGGAAGAAGAGATCTTCTATAATCGGTTTGTTATGGGCCTTGGTGAGTTCCACACCATCATGTCTTATCTGTCTGCTATGTCAAAGAAGTTTGAAGATGGGGGACTTGGTAAACATATTTAATGCTTTGTTTTCAACTTATAAATTTAACCATTTTAGCCTGGAGACACATACTAAAGCTTACTAAGTTGGAACAAGTACATAATTCAGAGACAAGCATTTTGCATTAACATAAACTAACACGTGAACTCACAGAAATTGTTTTTGTGTAGGATGTGTTTATAGAATCTAGTATTGTGAGCGAAGGATCCATCAAAGGTGTTCTTTCTGGTAAACACTACAACAGGTCTGTGCTGTGCCACAAGATCATGTATGAAGCAATGCAGCGCCTTATACTTGAAGCATTTCTCGACTACCTGGTGGAAGAAGATCAGCAAAGAATGGCTTCAGTTGTTAAGAGCATGGCAGATTCATTTCCCAAAGAACAATTTCTTCATTATGTTCAAAGTCCAGTGATTCAACAAATCTGCGAATCTTATGAAATATTTATAGCCGAGTCGTGCAGTAAATCAAGAACATTTGCCGTTTGGAGCATGTACATGAAAATGGCAGGTAATTGTGTAGTATGTTTAAAATAGATGCCGATTTATTACCAAAACCGATGATCTGCGCTATGGCCCAAAAACATGTCATGATTTCCGCCAAAACATTAACGATTCCGTCTGCATTCCTTAGCCTTTGAAATTTACACGGTGAGATCACTGCAATATGATTTGTTCATTTGCTACTCTTGAATTCTCTTTAGGAATGCAGACGGATTCGTAAATGTTTTGGGCGGAAATCATGAATTGGTAATATACAGTACATGTACATGTAATTGCTTTTACCTGAACTCTTTCTGTTAATCTTAAACACACAATACAGGTTTTATATTCAAACAGGTGTATTACTGATGTTCATTAGAGGCACCAGACAAGTCAACTGGGATCTTCACTTGACAGCTTTTAGAGCTATGCTACCATGGTTATTTATTTGTGATAGAATCAACTATGCCAGGTATGGGTCGGCATATCTACTGGAAATGACAGCGTTGGAAAAGACACACCCAGGTTTGTTTGGGGACTGTAATTAAATATGTAACCACATTCGCCACAGTACTCGCAGATAACGCTACAGTAAAATCATCCTAATGCAAATTTTTTTAACTAACTATAGGAATTCTTCAAGACATTTCATCTAACAACACAACGTCAGGGCAATTATGGATTTTCTGCAGTTGCGTGCGATCAGACGATAGAGCAGACTGCGAATCGTGATTCTAAAACAAAAATAGATGGTTATTATCACAATCGGAGAGAGCTGCAATTACAAGCAAATGCAAGGACATGGCTGGGATGGAGTGTAAACCAAGGTACTGTGTTATACTGTTTCCAGACTCTATTATAATTAAAAGAAAACAATCAAAGGTGTGGTCGGACATGATCGGACACTAATTATTTATTCAATTCTCAACATAAAAATTGTACAATAAGAGAAAGTTTGAAATTACACTGTAACTACAGTTTGTTTTGTCTTTGGCGAACAAACTCATGCCTTTATCTTTTTATGTACAAATTTGTTACTAATCACAAACGCAAATGACCTTTCTCCTTATTTTCGACAAGCAATAAAAGAACCCCGTGTTTTGTAGTATACAGTATGTCAGCATTTTGCGAAAGTGGATATGGGCATTATGTACACTGTAAGGTGTATTCTATACTATTATATACTTTTGGTACTTGTGCGTCTTTATTTTTTCAGAAAACGCAAAGATCTTGATGTGTCCAAATGCAAACGCTATGAGAAATCTGTCAATGATGTGATGACGACCATCTCCAGCATGACTAACCCATTTGAAACAGATCAAGAAGAGCTTCTTAGTTTAGTGAGTGCAATAATGGTTGAAAATGATGTTGCAGATACTCTTCTAAACGCAGAGAAATTTGGCGAGCAGCATTTCCAGGAATTTTCTAGAACAAGTTTGTTGGGTGAAAACCCAGACATCTTCACAAAATTGAAACGGAACAAACATCAGACATTCTCGTCAACTAAGAAAATAGCTGTGAAGGATAGCAAGGGAAAGGAAATCAGCGTGAAAATGAACAGAAATTTGTTTGCTCGGTTGTTGGTCATCGCAAAGAGTCGCAAAGTTGATCTGAAAGAATTACTGTCATACAGTCTTGGTGTCTACCTTCTGTCACTGGCTACAGCAACGGGAGGACTTGTTAAAACTGTTTGAGATCTTAGAGGGTGAAGCTGGAAATCCAGAAGTCGATTCATGGTCACCGAAATATGATTAGTAGCGGAAGTAAATTGTGCAAAAATGCAAAATCGCGAGGGGGGGGGGGGGGGGGGGGGGGGACGAGCCGAAACCTAGACTCGGCCTACACAGGGTAGCTCGAGTAATAAGCATCTCATGTCTGCCCGGTACGACGATAGTTTCCGCT
Source organism: Paragorgia papillata (assembly GCA_035771165.1). Taxonomy (NCBI): domain Eukaryota; kingdom Metazoa; phylum Cnidaria; class Anthozoa; order Scleralcyonacea; family Coralliidae; genus Paragorgia; species Paragorgia papillata. The sequence goes on from JAWNZC010000406.1 coordinate 3,333,387, forward strand.
AGAGCCACTCGACAAACACTTATATCTGACGTGGTTTCCAAGTTTTGTTCCAAGTTCGATCACAAATTCATGCTTGCTCAGAAAGTCAACTCCTAAAAGGCAGTCGTGCGATATGTTTTCCGCAACTAGCATTGGATGCACTGCTTTCATTCCAGCTACTCCAATTGCAACTGTATGTCTTCCAATATACTATTCTTAAAGGACTCCCAATGGCTGTGACCATTGTATGTCCCGGATGAAGTGAGTCGTGCTGCGACGCGATTTTATCCCAAATATTCTTGTGCAACAGATTTACGGCTGATCCAGTATCTACTAAAATGTCCATTTTCAGTCCCCCAATATGGCCAGTTACAAATAAAGTTGATTCTGCGTTGACGTTTGAATTTTTCTTAATTTCTCTGACATCGACATTTTCCAGGGTCATGGTATTCTCAATAGCGCCCGATCCGCTGCGTTAGTCGATTGTCGTTTCCCTGTTGTTGATCTGGGCAATTGGCTTGGATGTGCCCCACCTTATGACATCTCCAGCACTCGCTTCCGGTCGTTCTCTTCCGGTCGTTCTCTTCCGGTAATAATTTCTGCAACCATGACTACCGCCGCGAGTTTGAACTGTAATGGCCGCCAACATCTCCTAACATGGCGTTATTAGCAGGAATCCTTCCAACTTCTGATTGGCCGATACATTTAGCACTTCTGTTGTCAAGGTAATTTGTCGTGTATGAAAATTAAGGATCACTTCTTTATTTGAAGAGATCGCTGTGCACGTTTGGCGATAGAATGAGTCGAATACCGGAAGCGCGATCAAAGTTAAGTATCATTCATAAAACTGTTTAAGCCATAATTATGCCCAGTCGCAGACAATTTCTCCAAGCCACTCTTGGCCAAACAAAGAGTGGGTAATAACTAAGTTGCAAACACGTTGTCTAACAATAATGCACTGTGAATCTTTCTTTCTGATCGGAAATACCGATTCGAAATCCGAGACTGCTCTTTCTCCGTAATTATATTAATACATCTCTGCATGTGAGTTGACATGCACAGTTGCGTTCGTGTGCACCAACATCTTTGCTAACTTTGGAATTATTTCGGAAGCTGAGTCACAGTAATTGCAACATAACTACTATCTAGGATCAATCCGTACTCAAAGAGCGATATATTTGTGCTACCACATGTAATACACAGGCAGAGCCAAGTTTATCGACCAATAAGAAGCCGGAGGGATTCCTGCTAATAAAGCCATGTATCTCCTGCATAATGCACTAGTATTCTTCTGGATGACTTCGAAGCTTAAAATTTCTTCTGCTTTGAAAGTTTTGGCTACTACAGCATCAGTGGCACGGACAGCCTTGCATTCTCGTCGATCTTCGGCTTGCTCTAGTGCTACAATCTCACCAGCAAACTCGACGGCTTCGTCCAGATATTTCGGGCCAGGTTGGCGTACTTTAGCAGAATTCACGGCTATCCAGAAACTTATCACGAGCCAGCTCATCTCGTAACTGAACAGCAACCACAGGATAGGCCAAACTAGTCAACCAACGGACGTTGTTTGCCAGCAAAACAAGGTACTATTTTGGGACGCCAGTTTCTTCAAAACAACACAAGAAATATCAAAACAAAGATCAATAACGTTTACCTCGAACACTCGATTGTAAAACCTCAGTAAAACAAGCACACTCACGCCATTCGTGACATCACAATTTGCAACTAGGTTTCAACCATTTTGCAAACTGAGTGAATGCGAGTTAACCAATCAAAAGGCTCAAAACACCCCACACGACTATTAGTTTCCTATTTATCCTTTTACAATCCATGGTCTCACGGCCAAGAATGAAGGTTTCATGTCTTCGCTCCGCTCGTTAATCTTTGCACACAACTCAAAGTTAGCCAGCTTCTTCCGCAGTAAATTCGTCTGGCAGCACAACTGGTTGTGACATCTGCTTCATTTCTCCTCTTACATGTAATTCTTCGTCCGATGAACGCGTTGACGTTGAACTTCCTCTTGTTCATGATTTTTACGACGTTTCATCAACAAATCAACACAAGACTTCAATTTCCTTCTTTCTTACAATTAAATTGATCCCACCGCTGCCACCAAATGTAACGTGGGACAACAACACGCTTTTAAAGGTATATTCAATAGTTCAACAATGGTATAAAATCAAATAAGTTAATCCTCCAGCATGGTCACAATTGTCTCTCTTTCAACGACGCCATCACGCCATCTCAACGTCCTTGTTTGTCTTCGTGGTATTTCGTACATACAAACTGAACTAGCGTAGCAAACTATTTCTTTAAAAATTATTATTCTTATTTTTTTTTTATCCTTGTGTATATATATATATATATATCAATGATATATATCATGGCCAGAAATTGTGGACATTATGAGCCTGCGTTCTGACAGCGGTCAATCAAATTAAACTACCATTACCTCCGAAAAAAACATGTTAAATTGATTAGCACCACACAAATATCTTCAAATAAAAGCGATCTCAAAAAACGTTTCCAATTTGCCAACCTAAAACATAAATCTATTATGTCAACTTATGCTGGGAAACCAATAAAAATATTTAACTCAGAGATCCCAAGGACAGTGCAAAGTTTCAGAGAGATAATTAGACCACAATGATTGAAAATCATGAATCATTATACAACATGTATGCATTTCATAATTTTAATTTCTCATTGGTTTTAGTTTCATACTAATATGTAACTGTATTAGTAGTGATACCCCCCCCCCCCCCCCCCATCCAGACCACAAAGGGATGCCGCCTCATTAAATATTCAACTTATTATTTATTCATTCTCAGGCTCCTGTGGGACCTCCTAACCCTAATCGCATTAGTATTCATTTTATAGCGGCGCATTACGTTATTGGCGCCTAACCCTAGTGTTCCGGAACCCCCCGGAGCATGCGTACAGTAAACTTTAACAAAATAGACGTTCTTTACAAGGAACTAAAGAGAAATTAGTAGACACACTTTATATTTTTTATCTGAAACCTTGTCTGGAGGAATAGAGCGAGTTTTCAACAGCCTAAATGTCTTTATCGGCTGAGATAACGTATAGACTTGAATTAATAGTATATCATGAATATTATATTTTTAGTCATCCTAGAATCATTACTAACTAAACTCTCGTTTATAAAGCAAGTCAAGATATCGTAAGAAGAACTTAAGATATATTTTAGATGAGGAATCACTTCGAGAAGTCATGAAAACAACGATTTTAAGTGTCGAAATATAAACTAAAGGCAAAGCGATTTATTACTTTGAAAGCGTTGCTATATTTATCCTCAGTGCACGTGCAGGAGACAAAAGAGAAACTCATTAGGGGTCATTAAGGAGATTAAGCGCTTAGGCAAGTCTAGGCGAGAAGGTCATTAACAGTGTTACCATAGCAAAACAGCGTCGCGTCCTTAATTCGTCTCAGGCTCCTTTGGGACCCTCTACTGTTACTCAACCCCCCCCCCCCGTGTAATACGTCATAATCGATAGCTCTCCGACAAATTCCCGAAGATCGTCATTATCAAAAGATGCTCGACTTATATAAGTAATAGGAACCAAATTTCATTTATGCACTTTACCTTACTGATCGACAGTCAGCAGTTGTGGGGCATGTTATAATATTCAAACAGAATAAGTCATCCTAGAATCATTGCTTGCTAAACCCTTGTTTATAAGTGAAGAATTCGTGAGAAGATAGAATGAGGAATCACTTTAAGCCGTATATAAGAAGAACTTAAGATAGTGTGAGGAATCAATTCGAAAAGCCGTGAGCTAAGGGGTTTAAAACGTATTAACACTAGCACATAGCAATGAAAAGCTTATATATGAATATTATATTAGATATTTGGTTCGCTTTTGTGGTGTTTATACGTTTAAGAACTGTGCAAAGTTCCACAAGTCCGGCACAGTGGCATCAGCTTTCTGGGGTTTCTGGAGTATACACCTCCTATTTTAAATCTTTAGGCATTATGAGAATATTTCGTTTGTATTCTGTCAACGAATTGGTGGCTCTTAAAAGATTATAGTTTTTAGAATGTGATTTGTTTAAAGAAACGTTTTTGTAATATGACTAAATAATGAAATAAAGTTTAAAAAATATCATATTTACAATCACATAAAGCTCCTATTATTTACAAACACGCAAAAGTTAAAATCCATACGTGTCAAAATTATTTACAATCACGTGCGGTTTAATCGCAGATTGAATTTATTCTCGGGCGAGAAGGTCATTAGCAGTGTTACCATAGCGAAACCGCGTTGCCGGCTCAGAGCGGCTCCAAGCCCTCGGCGCTTGGTTCCGAGCGACTCCGAGCCCTAGGCTCTTGGCTCCGAGCGGCTCCGAGCCCTTGCCTCCTGACTCCGAGCCGTCGGCTCTTGGCTCCAAGCCCTGGGCTCTTGGCTCCGAGATACTCTGAGCGGCTGCGGCTTCTCTTTATCTTCCTTTTATCTTCCTCTTATCTTTCTTATCTTCTTTTATCTTCCTCTTATCTTCCCTTTATCTTCCCCTTATCTTCCCTTTATCTTCCCCTTATCTTCCTTATCTTCCCCTTATCTTCCTTTATCTTCCTTTTATCTTCCTTATCTTCCCCTTATCTTCCCCTTATCTTCCTTATCTTCCCCTTATCTTCCCCTTATCTTCCTTTATCTTCCCCTTATCTTCCTTTATCTTCCCCTTATCTTCCTTCTATCTTCCTTATCTTCCCCTTATCTTCCTTATCTTCCCCTTATCTTCCCCTTATCTTCCCCTTATCTTCCTTTATCTTCCTCTTATCTTCCTTTTATCTTCCTTTATCTTCCTCTTATCTTCCTTTATCAGCCTTATCTTCCCCTTATCTTCCTTTTATCTTCCTTTATCTTCCCCTTATCTTCCTTATTTTCCTTTATCTTCCCAGGAAGATAAGGGGAAGATAAAGGAAGATAAAGGAAGATAAGGAAGATAAGGGGAAGATAAGGAAGATAAAAGAAGATAAAAGGAAGATAAAGGAAGATAAAAGGAAGATAAGAGGAAGATAAAGGAAGATAAGGGGAAGATTGGAGCCAAGAGCCGACGGCTCGGAGTCAAGAGGCAAGGGCTCGGACCGCTCGGAGCCAAGAGCCTAGGGCTCGGAGTCGCTCGGAACCAAGCGCCGAGGGCTCGGAGCCGCTCAGAGCCGGCAACGTGGTTTCGCTATGGTAACACTGCTAATGACCTTCTCGCCCGAGAATAAATTCAATCTGCGATTAAACCGCACGTGATTGTAAATAATTTTGACACGTATGGATTTTAACTTTTGCGTGTTTGTAAATAATAGGAGCTTTATGTGATTGTAAATATGAAATTATATATTTTTTAAACTTTATTTCATTATTTTGTCATATTACAAAAACGTTTCTTTAAACAAATCACATTCTAAAAACTATAATCTTTTAAGAGCCACCAATTCGTTGACAGAATACAAACGAAATATTCTCATAATGCCTAAAGATTTAAAATAGGAGGTGTATACTCCAGAAACCCCAGAAAGCTGATGCCACTGTGCCGGACTTGTGGAACTTTGCACAGTTCTTAAACGTATAAACACCACAAAAGCGAACCAAATATCTAATATAATATTCATATATAAGCTTTTCATTGCTATGTGCTAGTGTTAATACGTTTTAAACCCCTTAGCTCACGGCTTTTCGAATTGATTCCTCACACTATCTTAAGTTCTTCTTATATACGGCTTAAAGTGATTCCTCATTCTATCTTCTCACGAATTCTTCACTTATAAACAAGGGTTTAGCAAGCAATGATTCTAGGATGACTTATTCTGTTTGAATATTATAACATGCCCCACAACTGCTGACTGTCGATCAGTAAGGTAAAGTGCATAAATGAAATTTGGTTCCTATTACTTATATAAGTCGAGCATCTTTTGATAATGACGATCTTCGGGAATTTGTCGGAGAGCTATCGATTATGACGTATTACACGGGGGGGGGGGGTTGAGTAACAGTAGAGGGTCCCAAAGGAGCCTGAGACGAATTAAGGACGCGACGCTGTTTTGCTATGGTAACACTGTTAATGACCTTCTCGCCTAGACTTGCCTAAGCGCTTAATCTCCTTACTGATGACCCCTAATGAGTTTCTCTTTTGTCTCCTGCACGCGCACTGAGGATAAATATGCAAATATCACACTTAGTAACAGAAAGCGTAGCAACGCTTTCAAAGTAATAAATCGCTTTGCCTTTAGTTTATATTTCGACACTTAAAATCGTTCTTTTCATGACTTCTCGAAGTGATTCCTCATCTAAAATATATCTTAAGTTCTTCTTAAGATATCTTGACTTGCTTTATAAACGAGAGTTTAGTTAGTAATGATTCTAGGATGACTTACTCTCTTTGAATATTTAGGTTCTAAAAATATAATATACATGATATACTATTAATTCAAGTCTATACGTTATCTCAGCCGATTCAGACATTTAGGCTGTTCAAAACTCTCTCTATTCCTCCAGACAAGGTTTCAGATAAAAAATATAAAGTGTGTCTACTAATTTCTCTTTAGTTCCTTGTAAAGAACGTCTATTTTGTTAAAGTTTACTGTACGCATGCTCCAGGGGGTTCCAGAACACTATAAAATGTTATCGCTATAAAATGAATACTAATGCGATTAGGGTTAGGAGGTCCCACATGAGCCTGAGAATGAATAAATAATAAGTTGAATATTTAATGAGGCGGCATCCCTTTGTGGTCTGGTGGTGGGGGGGGGGGGGGGGGGGTATCACTACTTGTATTGCTCGTTTACTATATCATCTTTGATCCAGAGAAAAATTTCATAAGTTGCAACAGAAAATGTTCCTTTAGGATTTAAATAGGCACTTCGTAATAACTGGACAACACTCGGAGAGAAATGTTTTCCAGGATGACTGTCCTCGTAGTGACCTCGTAGTAACCAAGTGATTTTTCCATCCAAATAAACTTCCCACCGCGCAAATAATATTTTATGTGATAGGTCTGAGGGGTAAAAGAACATTGCCATTGCGGTGAAGTATATACAAAGGCGGATGATAAATAAAAATTCTGTTTTTTTTCTTTTCCCCTTTAGAAAGACAGCTCTAACAGCATACACATAATAGACAAAATTAATGTGTAAAGTTAAGCGAAATTTCAGTAAAATTTTAGGATCTTTTGATTGTAATTACACAATTGACCGACAGAAGTATATTTAGTCCTACTTCAAAAGTTCACACCAGTTCATTATCATGCAGTTTCTTTTCTCTACTGAATGACTTATAATTATATTTTTACTATCATAATCCAGTTGCAGCTTAGCTACACACATGTTGGAAAAATGCGATGATGCGGGTGTGATGAGCGATGATCTGGTAACATGTAAGCGAAATTCTCAGTAATGTAATATTTGTTGCTTGGCGTTGTGCCAGTACATGATCAGATATCTACGCTACAGATGTTGATCATTTTAATATGTTGTTTTACAATGTAAAACGGTATTCATTGTGAAAAAATACGTTAATGCACTGCACTCCTCTGTCTACCATGAGGTCCGAAAAAAGGAAGAGAAAAGACTACTAGACTTATTTGGCAGTAAGGAAGCAGGAGAAAAGCTAGTCCAACGGACACAAAGCCCGGGTCGGGGTAAGGATCCATCTGGGGGACCAGAAGTGTGGATACCTAGCTGTGGAGATCGTCCAGCAGCTATGATCGTGGCATCACACAAATCTGGACGTTGAGACGTTGAGGTGGGGGTGCCAACCTCTGGCTGGTAAATATCAAGCTAGGTAGTGTGTACCCGCTTTGAAGTGACATTATACCAGGCCTATGAGTCTCCACAGAGCAAGGGGTGTGCCCAAGTCGGGAGCGCCGACTGCTGGGGTTGAGTCGGAACCCCAGCTACTCTGTGTAGGGGAGGGAGAGAAAAAGTGGCTCAGGACACGTTTCTTTGCACTGAGCCAGATTAAGTTATTAAGTGGGGGTAGGAGGTGTCCGGAGGACAGCGATTCCCTGCCAAGAATTGAGGTGAAGCGAGAATTCCCCCACTGAAACTGACTGGCGTTTAACATACTAATTACTAATATACTTAAACTTAACCATAACAACGAAACGGATTAACAAACACAGTTATTTGAACTAATTATCCTTAATCGGCAAGCTCTTGCTGTCCTAATTGTTTTTTACCATAGTTTCTGGTACTGTTTTAATTAGTTCGGATGGTGTGCGAATCTATCTTTCGTAACAGTTGGAAGACCAACGACCCATTGTCTTGATCAACCAAGATGGTATTCCAGAGGCGGCGGCCGTCGTTGCAGCACCGATACGGAAGCTGTGAGTTGCGTAGGCAGAGGTGTTGAGACCACACATAGCCAGTAGGCGGCGGAGTTCGGTAGACACCAAAGTGCGTGTCAGAGGTCTGCTGTTGTGGAGTCGGAAAAGAGGTTTATCCAGTGCTATACGATGCTTGTAGGATGTAATTTTTCATTGCTTTGACAGCACATATGTGGGAACTGGACGCAGCAATCGTGAGTAGGCTTCCCGGGCGAAAAAAAAGGGGGGGGGGGGGGGGTCGTCCATTTTTGGACTTCTTAATTTTAACTAGCACGCATGAAGGGTTAGTGATTGTTGGTTCGAAAATGATAACAGTAATCGTCATGTGGACCTTGGGGTCAACGAATTGAACGCAGTGATAATTCCCCCACTGAAGGTTTTGGATTTGTATAGTAGTAAAAGTATATTATTTAAACTAGTAATAATTAGAAAGTAGAAATATTTATGGATAGGATTAGGAGTACTGTATATAGTTCGATGATTGCTACAAATCATTAGTCAGTTTAACATATAAATGACCGCAGTTGACGCTAGTTGTACTACTAAAGTGTGAATCGAGGATTGGGGAAAATGGGTGTGTTGTTAGGCAAATACCGACACTCAAAGCTTACTTGCTGGAATGTCAGGGAGGCCAGAAAAACCTAACACTGGTAAAAACCCCGTGGGAAAAGCCAGTGACAGGAAAAAATTGGGTGGAGCCAAGACGAACCAGCAGCTTCTCCACAAAGCAGCTATGTTACAAATTTGGTGCCGAGTGTCAATACCTTGCGAAACAACGACAAGCTATATTTATAGTATGCATCGCGTAGGAAATTGGTTCGAGTTTGTTATTATTGGATTTGTAATTTTAACACATGGTTTGTTGAGTACTGTCTAGGGGTGATGATCGAAGTCGGAATGGGATCAACATTCAACGGTGTTGGACAAAATAGAATAGGCTATTGCGGAACTGAGAAACAAAAATTTGCGTCAATTGCGGTTATGTTCGTAACTTGCGTGAGTGCGTGAGGAGAGTCTTTGCCTTAATCTCTGCATGCGTGGACTTCAAATTGAAGTACAAGTGGATGTAGACCAATAAGGAGACATATCGCCGTGGCAACCACGTGCCTTCCGTCTTGGCTTTTGGTGGTTTTTGGGGGTCTGTGGTTTGCCAAAAACTGTCATCTAATATTGGTATAACAACAAGAAAACGGGACAAGCAAAGCAAAACAAAACAAAGGAAAAACACGCAAAGAAACAAAGGGAAGGGTTGTGCAATCACAGATCGTAAGAGGGTGGAACAGAAAGAAACTAATAGGCTGGGACTCTGCAATGACTATAGGCTAAAATAAAATATTAATTTGGAAGAAAAATAGGTTTTCATAACAGGCCACAATATACCAGCGCTAGAACCGTGTCTGCTTTTCGCCATGTCTGTTAACCTATTGCGCTCTCAGTGATCAAATAGCGACGCCAATATGCGTGGGCCGAAACATATTCTAAATAATCTCTTATGTCATCGATCACCAAGGTATAAAGTATTATATTAAAGGCGCGCGCAGGGAAATTTCTTTAAAATTTTGAAGCGTCACTGTGCCGCTCCGTATCGTGTCTTGAATGCCGAATTCTATGTCAAACAACAGACATCAGGCTACACATTTTGTATGTTTCTTATCGTTAACTGAAGCGACTAGTCTATAATTTTATTTTTGTTGATCGTAAGAATGTTGTCCTTTTCGATAATTTCCATTAGCAGGACTTTCGATCGTCTTAGTGATATTCGTTCGTCGGGTTTCGGGTAGGTTTCATGGTAGCCGCAGCATAACGAGTTAAAGTTAGTACTAACCGGCCTTTGAACAACCGCCCTGGATATTTTTAGAAACAGATTGTTGGACGATCATGCGTTTAAGTGTTTCTTGTCAGAAATTAGCGCGTTAGTTGATAACTATTGAAGGATATCGAAGGTTTCGAACAGTTGCGTGATTGCCTCATTATTTATATATATATACTATTCTTTTCTTTCTCTTGGTATCCATATATTAATCGTCGACTGACCGAGACTGGAGTGGCTGTCGACAAGTATTAATAACTGGGTCGAGTCATTTGACCGCAATAATAAGTTATTCTCGAGGTCTAGTAAGGAAGGAAATCCCAAACCTCAAGCGATGTAAAGACACAAGTATATATGCTAGGGACGGGAAAGCAAGGAGCATACTCACAAATACTTTTCGCTGATGCGGGCCTTGTGGTTACATACCAGAGCCTTCGGTTGTAGTGGTTTGCTAGCAGTTAGTGGTGGACCAGGTTAGATGATGAATTATGAGGGTTGACGACGTGGACGAGGCGGGCTTTGAACTTAGGATAAAAATCCCCGAAAAACTTAAACTGCTATTCAGAATTGTCATTGTGTTAGTTTTTGGATCACTTGCCAGTAGACTGATAATACTTTGGCACGTTTTGGCTGCTTAAGTAGTGCGCAAAATGACCTTTGCTCGGAGAAAGGATGCTTTGCGTTTTGCGATTGGATAGTTAAATCTATATCTCTGGACTTTCGGACCGACACGTGAATATAGAGCGTGCCGGGCACGTGGAACATGATATGGAATAATACGGGGAATGCCGAGTACTTATCTTGCATTCTTTCCATTTTATACTGGTATATTTTGTCCTCAGAGGGCACTTGGTATGTTACGTATGTTGCATGAGAGGCTCAAGAGGCTTATCTCCAAAGCTGATTACAGGTACCCAGAGGGCACGACGCATGTGCAGAGTGTTTGTGCATTAACCGCAATTTATTTGAATAAATTGTTGCCTTAATTAAAACGCATCGAAAAACGTAGCCTGCGTGCATGCTTCATACGTCAGCAAGCAGGCTACGCAAATCGCAAACCGTAGATAAAATTCTCTTAATAAAAATGTCTTTTCAATTAATTTGTTTTCCGCTTTGCCTGACGTCGGGCCGTTTAGCCGTCGCACTTCTCTTAGACTGAGACACATTTCTTTGAAGATTTTACTCTCTGAATGATTCAAATTTAAACAACATTAAATCGCAAACCGTAGATAAAATTCTCTTAATAAAGATATCTTTTCAATTGGTTTGTTTTCCGCTTTGCCTGACGTCGGGCCGTTTAGCTGTCGCATTTCTCTTAGACTGAGACACATTTCTTTGAAGATTTTACTCTCTGAATGATTCAAATTTAAACAGTATTCCACTCGTATGCAATTTGATAAGAAAACTTCGTTATTTGCATCCACAATTAACGGTTATTTTCCACACAGTTCCGTGATATGTTGACAGTATATTTACAAGATAAATAAATACGCATAACCAGCATAATTATCGAAGGGTCAAAAGGTCATTGTATTACACAATATCGATGCCCATATTAGGAAGAGTGTCAGGAGGGGTGAAAACAACAAACGAAAATAAACACGCTTTTACAGATTTGTATTATTTCGAAACGAATAAATAAAACCGAAAGAAACCTATTTTTTCCCCTTTTATCGGAGCAATTTCACATTTCATAGCAAGAAATACCCGTGAGCATTGTCTATAAAAAGATGAGCGAAAGACAAAACCAAAATTCGCTGAAAATAATACAATATTTCACGATTTAAAAATATATCGGACACCCGACCCTGAAAATATGCGACGAGTTAACACGTTGTCTGACTCGTATGACTGACTGACTGACTGACTGACTGACTGACTGACTGACTGACTGACTGACTGACTGACTGACTGACTGACTGACTGACTGACTGACTGACTGACTGACTGACTGACTGACTGACTGACTGACTGACTGACTGACTGTATTGATCGTTCCTTACTGATTGGAATCCGTTCACTTTACATTATTTTAAAGTTTCTTTGAGAAACTTTGCACTAAAAATCATTAACTTACTTTTCCTTTTTGACATCCTCTATTTATTTACAGTCTGTGCCTGTATTACAGTCATTTTATAGTAACCAATCCTTAGAAGGCAAGCTTTAAAGCTTAATAACTATGAATCCATGATAGGTATTTCATTTGCCAACCTTATACCCAAAAGACGATAACATTTTTTGTCTAGCACGGGTGGCGAGTGCTGTTAAGGCGCTGCCTCTCACCAATAGTTAAGCCCGGTTACACGGGGTTAGTACTTGGATGGGTGACCGTCTGGGAATAGCCCCCTTCCCGAGCTTCGTTTTCTTCCCTCCATAAAATCAACACCTAACACGTATGGCGGCAGCCTGGAGCGCCTTTGATATGCCTCGACACGGCCACGTTGATCTGCGTCCTTCGCAATTCAGCCGCTGGCTGCAAGTAAGGATGATTAGCCCCTCAGTCCTTTATCCTTTAAGTTTAAAGAATGATATTCGTACTCGCCTAGGAAAGTTTTCCATTTTTGTCCTTTTATCTCCGATACTTTCAAGCAAATGCTTGGAAACTAATCACTTGCTGTATCTGAACTAAAGCAATTTTTATGCTTTTTATTAGACTTTGCCGGTTCTGTTTGTCGAAGTGTTTGGTATCAAAATATTCCTCAGAACACCGGCTTTTCCCCTACGCAAAGCAGTACTGCAAAGCTATCAACCATATTATACAGTCAGCGGTTGTGTTGTCCTGTCAGTGCACTTCCGGTAGGAGAAGTGCCCGGCGTCGCATGAAGAATTGCTCAGTGGGAAATTCGGCAAAGTCTAATAAAAAAGTATTAAAGTTGCTTTCGGGTACGTTTTGATACATTCTTATCGTTTGGAGACAGGAGGTAATAATCTGTGCTATCAAGTTCAGAATAGTTTTGAATTATTTGCTTGAAATCATGGGAAATAAAAAGACAAAAATGGGAAACTTTCCCAGGCGAGTACGCATATCATTCTTTAAACTTAGACAAAAAGTTACAACCTCGTACCCAGGGTCTTATCTCCGCTTGCGTTTATACGAAACGGTTGCCTAAAAAACAAAGACAATATCAGTAAACTATATGAACATTTATAGAATACATGATCAAGGTGATATTTAAAGGTAATACAAATGTGCCTGAGTTGTTTAAGGAGTCTGAACGGCGAAGTAAACATATTTATTAAAATATATTGAACTCAGTTGAACGGTAGCCATGCCATAATTTGGATCTTTCGGAATTTAACGTTTATAACGAAGTATTTTCCATAATTTAGGAAACATAGAACGGTATAACATTCGCGCTGCGGATTCAGTGGTGAGTTTTGGCTGTAATTCTGTAAAATACAGTGACAAGAAAAACATTGAACAATCAACAACGTTCAGCGCGCGATATAATCATACTGTAAAATGTTAACAATAGTAAGTAAAACCAAAACGCGATATAGGTAGACAACTTTAGTGAAATTGATCTAGGCTAGCAATTAACAGTTGGCAACATGAGCTTGTGGCTCCTTTTATGAATTGTGATGAATGTTATTAAATAAGGTTGGCTCAGTTTAAAAATCAGCAATATAGTTCAAGTGTAAGTGCCTACTTTAAATATACACCGGCCCGCCGCTGCACGTTACGAAACGGCAGAAATTGTTGTATGCGATGTAGAAATTAAAGAAATAGTAAATGTAATGAACTAACCTCTTGGAATTTCTAAAGCACAGAATAAGAATGTAAAGCCTTGTTGACAGCTGCAAGCCCAGGTGTTGAATCTGTATATGAATTCCGCGAGCGTTGGCGGTAATTTCCACACTTTCTTTCGAATGGAGGTTCAAACGATTGTCAACCAAAATAATTTGTGAATTTCGCATAGTCTTGATTCAGTTGATTGTAAGGAAATTTAAATCCGCTTAATGTACTTCAGTCTGCTAATATCAGATCGCTGATGAGTGATGACTGTAGAAATCCATTCGAAGAATATAGAATCTCGCTGCTCGTCGGATTGAACGACGGAAGGCTTTTGTAGAAGTTCAGAATTGTAATTCAATAATACCAGATTGTTATCCATGGAGTGTTTAATTTGCGTAATGAGCTTTCCTTGATATTCAGAGCTCGATATTGTAAATATTCTTGATTCGAGGTACTGCGACAAATTTTCAAAACAACCACCCGACCCTGACAAGAAAAGTTTGTTATCTCCCATAGTCTGGGAGACACGTGACCAGCCCCAACAAGGGTCTTTTCGCAGCGCGGGGGAGCGGAGATAAGACCCTGGGTACGAGGTTGAAAAAGTTATTGCCATTTGGGTATAAGGTTGGCAAATGAAATACCTATCATGGATCCATAGTTATTAAGCTTCAAAGATTGCCTTCTAAGGCTTGGTTAAAATGTCTGTAATACAGGCACACACTGTTAAGAAATAGAGGATGTGAAAAAGGAAAGTAAGTCAATGGTTTTTAAATATTTTTATTGGTTTCCCAGCATAAGCAGACATAATAGATTTATGTTCTAGGTTGGTAAATTGGAAACGTTTTTTGAGATCGCTTTTATTTGGAGATATTTGATGTTTTTTCGGTGGTAACAGTAGTTTAATTTGATTGACCGCTGTCAGAACGCAGGTTCACAATGTCCACAATTTCTGGCCTTTATATATATATATATATATATATTATATATATATATATATATATATATATACATATATATACATATATATACATATATATACATATATATACATATATATACATATACATATACATATACATATACATATACATATACATATACATATACATATACATATACATATACATATACATATACATATACATATACATATACATATACATATACATATACATATACATATACATATACATATACATATACATATACATATACATATACATATACATATACATATACATATACATATACATATACATATACATGGTGGGGGGTTTGACAAGAGATGAGTATACTAATAAGGAATATAATGCAAAAATTAATTGGAATATGACATATGCTGTCCAATTGGTATTCCCGCGAGGAGGGTTCTAATCTCGACATGCGCGGAGTCCACGTACACGCGAATTTAGCAACGCGTGAAAAGTAATCTGGGAAATAGTATATATATATATATATATAATATATATATGTATATGTATATGTATATGTATATGTATATGTATATGTATATGTATATGTATATGTATATGTATATGTATATGTATATGTATATGTATATGTATATGTATATGTATATGTATATGTATATGTATATGTATATGTATATGTATATGTATATGTATATGTATATGTATATGTATATGTATATGTATATGTATATGTATATGTATATGTATATGTATATGTATATGTATAAGCTCCCTGAGAGATTACGACTGAGGTCAAGTTTCTCTCGAGTGAAAAATAATGTGTCAAAAACATAATAAATATTCTCGAAAACAAAACAATACTAGGGAAAGCGCTTCGAAGATACGGTAAAGCTATTCTGAGTCTGGATCTGGCTCATTTTGTCAAACCGTACCTCTGACAATCGAAATTCAGGACATCACAAAATCATGTATACAAAAAAAACCCATCTTACCCATTGTTCACCATTCATGAAATAATTACTCCAAGTTTCATAATTCGTTGAATAACTAATCTTAAATTTCTGAGTAAACAGATACTCATGATTATTTCTCCAGTGTCCTTGAAGTGACACAGCAAAAATGTAAAACATTTTAACCAGGACTACTTCAATATAGGCTGTTCTCGATAATGAACACCAAGATTTTGGCCCGTATAATCTTCCAAACTTTGGTAAATTTTCCGGTAGAGGTGTTATTGTCCGTAGATAAGGAAATGTTTGGTTGGAAAACTTTATCCTTGAAATGTTCTTTTCGTACTTTAGCCCAATATCTTCACTATAAAGAACTAAAAATATATTACGAGTTAGTAAACAGTTTTTATGAGTAACCAAGTGAATGATAAGATATATATGTTATTTACCAGCTGGGAGGTCCGTATAGAAAAATATTTTCCCGAGGTCCCAAAAACGACCCAAGGCCGAAGGCCGAGGCACGTTTATTGGACCGAGGGAAAATATTTTTCTATACGGACCGACCAAAAACGGTAAATAACATATTTATTTTTTTATCATAATTATGTTGCGTAATAGGAAGTTGCGTAATTAAAATAATTATATTCACGTGATATTCAAAAGTCAGAAGAGTGTCCATGAGTATTTGACAGTTTAAGTCATCAAGCTGCCTGGGTTGACCCGAAGCTTGTAATTTTTTTTGTGGACGGCGAAACAGTCAAAACTATAGCTTTAACATCCCGTTATGAAGAAAAGCTAAAACGCTGTCCGAGTGTTGTAAATGTTTAATGAAATAAGATTCTTTGTTTTGTCGGGTCTGAGATATGGAAAACAGATGAAGTTTTCTCAAAAAGTTTACGCCCTGTGGTGGTATGTCATCTATATTTGTATGTATTTCAATAAGTAATTCGAAATACAGTCTCCAATGTATATTTAAAGTGTTTTCGGGATGTTGTCGTTAAGCAGTTTATAACTTAAATGTCAAGTCGACATGTCTAGTATATCTTGGCGTAATGGTTTTCTTAGAAATCGCCCGTGTATTACACAACTTGTTCAGGTTCTTCACTCAGTTGGCCAGTGTCTCGACAAAAACATACAGTCCGATATTCTTTATCTCGATTTCGCCAAAGCTTTTGATACAGTAGATCCCACCAAATACTTTTAGAAAAGCTCGAGTCTTATGGAGTAACAGGCAGTCTTCTCAACTGGTCCCGTGACTATCTAAATGGCCATACTCAAAGAGTTGTGGTCGAAGGTGTTTCATCAAACTGGGTATCAAACTGTTACCTCTGGTGTGCCCCAAGGGAGCATTTTGGGTCCGATACTTTTCGCTGCCTTCATAAACGATCTTTCAGAAGTGATACCCTGTGATTCTTTAGAAGCTCTGCATGCTGATGATACGAAGCTGTACAGAAACATTAATTCTGCAAGTGATTGTGATTATCTACAACAAGCCTTGTCAAACCTAAACACCTGGAGCAACGACAGCAACATCAATTTCAACGCATCAAATTGCAAGGTTTTAACCGTGACTCGTAAGAAAAATCCCGTGACTTATAATTACCATCTTTCCTGAGCTGCTTTGCTTCGCGTCCAAGAAGAAAGAAAAAGATCTCGGCGTGATTGTGACTAGTAATCTTTCGTGGGACTCTCATATTCGAATGGTAGGCCTTAAAATATCGGTTGGCTTTTCTTGTCTCTCCTGTCTTGATTGAGTTTAAGATTGGCTTTTCGTACCCGATTAGCTGTCTTATTGTACCCTTTATCTTGCATTGCTTTCATACGAATTCTAGTTGCTTCAAATGAACGACCGATCTCTAGGAGATTTTGTCTGGTTGCATGCATTATCTTACATTCCCACGATGACTCTGTCCTTTATATCAGTGACAATGTCAGATCTCCTAACGAGCAATTTCTAGATAGTGCTAACAATGCACCATAAAACTCATGGATGCTCACTTTCTCCTTGTGAGTGAGTATTGAACAAGTAACGTTCGTAAGTCTCGCTGACGACTCCCCGAAATAATTCGGTCATTTTGGCTAGCACGGTATCTGTCATATTTTTCATCTTCATTAGCGAACGATAAGCTGTTGCAAACTTTCAACGCTGAGGGCGAGAAACAGGTCAGTAAGTTGCGGTTCTCCTCCTTTTAATTAAACTGAAGGCTACTTCCCCTCCCTTAAAATTCAAACTCACGATGCGCGAAAACATGTGCAAGGCCAAAAATATAGGTAGAGTTTTGGCAGGCAACTCCTCCCGAATTCTCCATGGTACGATTGGACATAAATTGAGAACAGAAAGATTGTTGAAGGATGTAATAGAAGAAAGAATGTGGAGGAAACGCTCACGAGAAAGATCCAGAATAAAATGTTACAGGAACTGAAGGAAAAATAACCATACGCAGAAATAAAAGAGAAGACATTGAACAGTCAGAAAGAGAAGGAGTGAGTTCATACCAAGAACCTTCCATCTGCAGAACACCCAAGATGATGATGATGATGATGATGATGATGATGATGATGATGATGATGATGATGATGGCGACGACGATGATGATGATGATGATGATTATAATGATGATGATGATGATGATGATGATGATGATGATGATGATGATGATGATGAACTATAGAGAAAATAGAGTCACCATTTAACGTATCCCAAATTAAATAGGCGTAATATGAAAATATGAAATCACCAATTAATGTGTGTACCTAGATTTTCTAGCCAAAGATATTCTATTTAAGAAATCTATTTACTCTTTAGAAATCATTATCCTCGGATTCTTTCTTTCTTTTCATTCTTTCTTGTTCAAAATATCTTTCAGAGAAGGGGGTGGTATGTGGTAGCGATTTAACACAGATTAAGTAGGCGATATAACCTCGACTGTTGCTATCCCCAAATCTGGTGATTTTAAGTCGATATTTCCGTCTGTCCAATAAGTTACAACGTTTAACGTGGACACTATTAAATACACTTGTGAAATACAAAAGCCGTTCTTAAATATAACCCGCAGCGTTACATTTGGTATATAACCTTCTTCGTAGGTATGTAATGTTGTACGCTAGAGAGTGTAAGTCTTATATAAAGAACCGCAAACGATAAAGAATGCACATTATATCTGTAAAACGTTTCATTTATGAAGTGAAATATTTATGAACAATGAAAATGTGTATCCCGAAATCCCTATATAAAATTTAGTAAAGTTAGAACCTTTACGTGATTTAGCTTTTTGCATGAATGTCATCTTACGTTAACCCTATCACGCATGGCTTTCCGAGACTTCTCCCCTTGACGAGTAAAATCGTCTGGCGTTAGACAGAGTAAAAAATGAAGTTGTATGCGCATGAAAGGGTTACATTAAAAAAAGTCACTTACATGCAGTGATAAAAACCGCCATTACACTTACTGCTTTGTGAGATTATATTTATAAACAATAAAATACAACTTGCAACATACCATCACTGGAATATCCATAAACTTCCGGCACGTTGAGACAGTTCAAGCCTCCCAATGGTATAAATCTAATGTATCGGCAGAGGATTCTTTGAGTAAATATCTGATCGTTATGATCATCAAGTCTCTGAAATGGAAAAAAAAACAACCCAACAATATAAGCAATATAGTTTGTTGTTTTTTCCAATTTTTTATCCGTACAAGTTAATAATTCTTAAAAGCAACAAAGAAAATAAGAATATACATATATTATGTATAGGATAGCACATGTCCATATAGAGTCGCATTACGTCTCGTCAAGAACGCTTCTTCTTTGTTAAAGTGGGGGTACACCTAAACTTTTTTTGAAATATAATATTTTTTTCCAAAAACCTTAAAATCGCGCTTTTGAAAAACAAAAGACAAAAATGCAATGTCATGCAAGAGATTATAGCATATAAGTTTTACTCTGATAGTCAAACTGAAAAATACAGAAGACAACTCATATTTAATAACCCCCGGCTTAACAATAAAGTCAATAGCATATTAGCAGTAATGACGTCTGTGAAGTTTGATGAGTCATAATTAACTAAAGATATTCCAAGGTGCCAGTATAGAATATTGGGATACAAGATAGATGCATTTTTAAATATATAATATGGTATGCTTCATTTTTGCGGAGTAATGATTTCGTAACTATACGAATGTCTTAGAAGCATTTCCAATCTAGCGTGTTTATCGTCTTTTAACTTCCTTATAGTACAATTCACCACTTCAACGCTAAAAACCACGTGATTCAAAACGTAAACAAAGTCGAGAAATGCGGACATTCAGCGCAGCGCTTGGGGAGCTTGTAAAAACTATTCTCGATACCCCCATTTGATGGTCAAAAAATAAGAATGGCGATCCTGCATGTACACTTCGCTCGATTCCCTGCTTCGAAAAGATTCGTGGATAAGCGATAATGCGATGGATTGTGGCTTGTCATCGAGGCGATTCGTTTGTCTGCTCAAAAGACAGCTATATCTGTAGTTTGCACGTCGTTGGAGAAAATGAACCCACATCAGAAAACCCATATCCCGTTTCAGCAATAGCTAGCAAAGAAGAGGTAAGTTGTCTTTTTCTTCAGTATATATACTTGTATTTTTTATAGTATATATACTTGTATAAGGCTCTCGATCATTGTTTTGTATAGGCAAGGCGACTTCAAAAGAAACGCAGACAGTTGGTTCGAACAGATCCCACATCGCGCAGAGAAGCGAAAACGATTGTTAGTTGAGAGACTTTGTAGCCCAATGCTACAAAAATTTCTGCAATAGATAATTCTCCCATTGGTTTTGGAAGTTCGTTGTGAACAGGTACAGCTAATTTAAAAGGCGAAAGGGCAGTCTCTTTCTCAACTAAAGGCCCTGTTACACGGTGCAATTTTTCATGCAACTTGTCTCGCAATGATTACTCATGCAGCATTGCAGTTACAAGACAGGGGGTGTTACACGCTGCAACACATTTATGCAATTTCCCAATGATTTGGATTTCGATAAAAGCGGATAGACTGCGGAGAGGCTCGATTGAGTGCCAAATCATAATAAAATATTGCGAGACAAGTTGCATGGAAAATTGCACCGTGTAGCAGGGCCTTAACAATCGTTTTCGCTTCTTTGCGGGATGTGTTCGGACCAGCTGTCTGCGTTTCTTTTGAAGTCGCCTTGCCTATACAAAACAATGATTGACAGCCTTAGGAACCTAAGAAAAAATACGAAGAAAAAGAAAACTTACCTCTTCTTTGCTAGCTATTGCCGAAACGGGATCTGGGTTTTCTGATGTGGATCCGTTCTCTCCAACGACGTGCAAACTACAGATATAACTGTCTTTTGACCAGATAAACGAATCGCCTCGATAAGCCGCAATCCATCGCAGTCGCCTATCCACGATTTTTGTGACTACCGCTGACCTAGTCTGCGGTAGCCATAATGTCGGCATGATCTTGAGTGCTTGAGTGCATTGGACCCACTGACCTATATATAACTGGACTGCGGGTGCTGCCCAAAAATGTGCCCCATTTTTATTTTCAAAATGACGGCATTTATGGGCCCTTCTGCTAATGGTAGCGACCACTGACATGTACTTATCGCAGGGAAAAATAATATTTATTTAAATACAAAGCGATTTTCTTACTCTAAATCGTTCCTGTGCGAGGGCTTCCCAAGAGGTGAATAAAATTGACTGGCGTTAGCCAGAATAAAATACTAAAGACAAATTCGGACAGGAAAGAGTTAATGCATGCACGGTTGGTCATTGTTAATTTATTGTGGAACGACTCAATAGGCCTACTGCATTATTTGTCTGACCAAATAGGAATATCTGTAGAACATGATCTCGAGTTTGTGTAAACAAAATATTTCGGTGGTTTTTTAATGTATATTATATTTATGTTTGTCGCTGAGCGGCCCGGGACGTTTTCATGATAAGAGACTTCTTGTAGTTCTAAACTACAATAATTCCTAGACAATCATACTGTTGTAGCTTTGTAGCTTTCTAGCAGTCTTGGCAATAAAATAAAGAAGATTGTCAATACATGCACATGGTCATGGAAATCAACAAACATTTTGTTTTATGAGGTCGCCAGCTCTATAAAAAATCGCTGAAGATCACGAGAAAATCGTAAAGAAGCGAGGCGTAGCCAAGTTCTCTTTAGAGTGTCTTTATCAACCTTCTCCAAGTGTTGTTATTTATAACTCGATAAAGTCTTCATATTAGAAGGCGAAAGCTTTCTGACTAACGGGTTTTGACGGTCTTCCACTATTCCAGTCTGATATAGTTTGCCGTCCGGCTTTCTTGTCTTAACGACGGGAAAATAGATGGACGAATTGAAGATGGAAAACTCGTCGTTTACCGGATTTTAATACACGTGACAACTGACGAGTTTCTCGTCTGCTAATATAATTCGACTGAATGCCAAGCAAAATGCAATTTTAAAAACAGTTTTAAGTCCGGTTCTTAGGTATCGGTCAGCGACCTTCACCATTACCAAAAGAACCCATAAATGCCGCCATTTTGAAAACGGTTTTGGGGACACTTTTCCTAACTCAAAGGTAATTGATTGGACCTTCACTTACGTCATACTTGACAGCTATCGCCAGATGTCGACAAGATCGTCAGGTATTCGAGAAGTGATCGCCTTGTTCGTGGGGGTATAAGCCAAGTATAAGCAAAAGTGAAGCCGGTTCGGGCCGGTTGAACCTCGTGTTTGGTTTGTTTTCTCGACTGCGATACATAAATCAATCTCAAAACAATTTCAATTGAATTGAAACAAATAGCTATTTCGCTAGTTCGCTGCTAGAAATTTACTAGAAGTTGGGCCTTGTGACTTCCTCAAAGACAAAGCTCCAACCTCGTACTACAAAGCTCTTGTTTGTCGTCTTGTAAGTCTTAGCATAGTTAATAGAACTTATACATTGTTTGGAAACTCGTCCAAATCATTGTTCTATGTTTTTGTTCAAGTTTATGGAAATTTGTGCAACTTCACGGTATTGTATTTTCTGTATAATGAAGCAGTAATCCAATAGCAACGATCGGGTTTAATAAGTGCAGTCCTTCATCGTCACGTGTTGTGGTGCTTTATCGTCACATGTCCATAGAATTTACTTCCATATATGGAACTCTACTATCACTTCATACAATGGAGCTTCCAAACCATGTATACGTTATATTAACTACGGTCTTAGTGAACAAAGTATATCAGTGTATACCAAAGCCTTGAGCATATGCCTTGAGGTATTATTGTCTTATAAAATCCTTTATGATAATGAAATCGTTTTAATTCTGGTTGAATTTTGTGTGTTATTGTTGTGTGCTGAGTGGTCAGCGACCCGTGTGACTATCACAGTGCATACATTACAAAGTATTCATCGTTTACATTGTGAATTATTGGTTTGACTTGGTGCTTTGTTTTCTTTTAGGTGTTTTCCAACATCTTGTATTTTGAAATATTTTATAAAGAAACGAAAGTTTGCGCAGACCCAAGCTAGCGGTCTGACTGAGCGTCAAGTGTTACGCTCTCTATTGTGAAACCGTTAAAAACTGTTGATAAACTATTGAGAAACTGTTGAGAAACTATTGAGAAACTGAAAAGCACATTGAAAAGCACTTGAAAAGCACTTGAAATATCAAATTATACACGCGAGAAACGCGCGTTTTTTTGTTATTGTAAATTTTGAAGTGTGGTGTCACCTTGTACCCAAAAGCTAATGTAAAATACTTCAAAATTGGCATTACATTTATATTAGAACAATATCGATCAAGAATCGGGCGCCACAGCATATTTATGGCAGGTAAAGATAATGAACATCGTTTAAAAGGGTCGTTTTGGAACACAATGTTAATGATGTCTTATTTTGTTGAGCAATACCAAAGATCAAATTCAGTTATGTTTTGGGTCCATCAAATGATGTGCTATCATGTATATGTACCATTGCTTCTAAGGCTGTCAAATGACGTGGAAGAAAACCCAGGTCCTACAGTATGAACTGTGTGAAATAATTAATGTATTTGAAACTGTTCGTGCTAATTTTAGTCAAGGAGATCAGTCGAAGTTCGGTGATAATACAGGTAAACTATGCGTCGCAATGTCATTAACTGCTATAATATTTAGATACATTAAACATATTGACACCTGGGATTCTCCTGGTTTAAATAATATTTTGCTTCATCTGATCAAACAATATGATGCTTCACCTTCATCTGTTATGGAACAAATTGAAACGTCTCGAACTGAATACACAGGAAGATGCATACATAGTGTATTATCGTGACAAATACTTATTGATATACTACAGTATGATTGTACACCTTTTATTGCCTCAAATTTCTCAAGAATGCAAAAATTATATGGCTGGTGGAAATTTTATTATCAAGAAATAGTCTCCATGGTTATTTACTCTCAATACAAAATATGAATTTTATATGCTCACTTCAAGTGAAATGTTCACGGGGCATATTACTACAGTATATGATGCAAATATTTGGATTCAGCCAGTAAAGAATGAAATTGAAGAACATAGCTACTTCTTTATTGCTGTAGACTTGAATTGTGTGGTGTATATATGCTTTGTCTTTGGTGTGTTTGAATTTTTTTAATACAAGGAATAAAATAACTAGACTAAGTTGAGCCACAAGAACCAATGGACTGGTTTCACCATACTAACTTTCTCAAGATAATTAAGGTACATGTTTTACACCCATATGTATTCAATACACACTGATACAGTATATGTGCTATGTTGAAATGAACAATATAAAACACATTCGTAAATTTAAAAAAAATATTAAATGATTTGTGTGTCTGTTTGCTTTTCACTCATTTTCATGCTTTTCTTGTCATTAGTCTTCTCTATAACTGTTTCTGTGTAAAAAAACGGTAGTCACTTGTACGCTTTGCGTACCTACTTTTTTCGAAGCAGGGAATCGAACGAAGTGTACAGGATGGCCATTCTTATTTTTTACCATCAAATGTGGGTATCGAGAATCGTTTTTACAAGTTTCCCAAGCGCATCTCTTAGTGGCCACCATATTGACGCACCGCGCTGAATGTCCACATTTTTCGACTTTGTTTACATACGTTCCTGTCCGCTTGCGTGGTCGTCTAATATTATCAGAAAAGTATTTCCCTTGTATATTTCCCTTGTATATTTCTATAAATGTACCAGTAATAGTCCCATACCTTGACCATACTATTCTGCATATACTGTGACCAAGTTATTGCGTCCATAGAGAAATTCAATAGATATAATGTCGAATGTATTTTCGTCACAAATGCTGCACTTGCTATTTTCACCGCACAAACAACACTGTATGAACCTAGATCAATTTCCAAAAAGGGCTTGGTTGCATTGACTTCAGGACACCATGAAGAATTACTACTGAGGTTAACTGCAAATGGAGAGTTTTCACAGGACTCTTGAAAATAGAATAGCAACATAAAAAATAAGAATAAAATAAAATTATTTGTTAATTTTTCTTTTGTTTCAACCTAATTATTCATGCTATTATATATCTACTCCCTCTTTATGTAATACATCTCAAACTCATTAATAATTCATGAAGAAAACACAAAGGAAATCAGTAGCGTGTCTGTGGTTTGGATATCGGAGGAAGAAATCACATAAATTAAGCAAACTTTCATCTTGATTTTCTCTTAAAATACTGATTTGTTTGAGATGCTATATCATACACTCGGAGGAGTGTCTCATCAGGATATCCAAACACCTCGACGTTTGTTCAAAAACCTCGGCTTCACCTCGGTTTTCAACAAAAGTCTCGGTCGTGTATGATATATTACATCATACACGAGGAGTAGTGTTTCATCAGGATATCCAAACACTGTGACGTTTGTTGAAAATCGTGGCGAAGCCGAGGTTTTTGAACAAACTTCGACGTGTTTGGATTTCCTGATGAAACACTCCTCCGAGTGTTTGATATAGCATCTCAAACAAGTCAGTATTTTAAGAGAAAATCAAGGTAAAAGTTTGTTTAATATATGTAATTTCTTCCTCCGATATCCAAACCACAGACACGGTATCGGTGTCCTTTGCGTTTTCCCCATGAATTATTGAGTTTGAGATATCTATATAACCTTGCATGCTGATTTGTACTTCTATCATTACTGATGATGGTTCAAGATTGAGCCAAAACGTTTAATAAAATTATTTTCTTCGTCCTATAGTTTGGTATATACAGTTAAATCATTCATGCGTGTCGCCTTTCGGTAGACTGTTTATTAGATTCATATAACGTCAACAGTATCGTTTTCGGACCACCCTCATTAACCATTTGTGTTAGATTGGTGTTTACCGTCAATAAATATAGTCATTCATTCATTCATTCATTCATTCATTCATTCATTCATTCATTCATTCATTCATTCATTCATTCATTCATTCATTCATTCGGACAAGACTGTTAGGTGCGCTATACGTATTCTTGATAGCAAAAATAAGAGATAAATAATATCTCGTAGATCTTAGATAGGTAATATTATGTGAATATTTTCGCGAGAGGTCTGGAACGTGGTCCGGAATCTGCCGTTCCAGACCGCTGACAGTGAGAATTTTATAATAACTAAATAAAATGAAAGTCAAGTCAGTAAATGCAACAAGATGGATAATAATTTCAGAACTACTCATTGTTGAAATATATTGTGCAGGTATGTTGTTGGAAATTTTGTTAAGCTTTCATTTGATGTATATATAGTTCAAGTTTCCATGTTATGTGAAACTTTTGAAAATGTTCAAAATGTTAGAATAGAGTGGTCATGGAACAAGGGACATGCAATTTTTTTTGCGTATTGGTACAAATGCAATCAAGCATTTTGTTACCCACTACCATTTTTTTATTATGCTTTGCCAACAGTATATGAAAAATAATCAAACGTTATATATGCATAGAGTATAATCATAAAAATAATAAGAGAAGTGGCTTCACATCAGCCCGCGTGCTGTTTACAACTTGAAAATATAATGCGTGTATATATTAAATACATAGCAACCTTGATTTGGGTTAGTTTGTTTGAGTTTACGTCGTTCAGACGAAGTTTGCACCATCCTTATATTATGCAAAGTATTTTCCATAATCCTGGTACGAAGGCATCAAGTATTTATTCATACATGTGTAGGTCACGTGTGCTAGCCTGGTTAGCGGGATGGCTCGTATCCTTATAAACATTTTCTAATAACCCGCAGGTCGATGTATGCAGTTTCCAGGTGCTCTCTAGTTTATGATATGATACTATATAGCACCTTACTACTGACTCATCGTTATTTGATTGGCGAACTATAGACCATGTCCATGGTATTGAGTAGAATTTCAATTACACTGCCTATACGTCATTCACCGTGCATTTTTGTTTCATTCACTGTGCATTTTGCTCCATTCACCGTGCATTTTTACTGCACGTTTTATTCTATTGGATGGCTCGGTCTGCATTACATCAAATTGTTTCAAAATCTTACTAAAACGTTACAAAACGTTGTAAAACTTTACTAAATTGATAAAAAGGATTTATCTATTTTGGTGTTCGTAACATTGTTCCTTATAATATAACACGTTTTATAGAATTTCAAATTATTTTTTTTTATTCAACTACTTAACGCACAACACTGAGCAATATGTCAAACAAAAGCAATTGAAAAATACTATTTGGGGTAGAAAGTTCAAGATTCTAGCTAAACGGAAAGTACTTTAAAAATAGGAAACATATGCCATTTTGGTTTAGTTCACAAGAAAAATAGTGGCGAATACGAGCCTAACACTTTCTTGAGTTTTCACAAGACGTTTATTACAACACAGGGCACGGTGAAGACAAATGTTATCTACGAGCACAAGCTTTTTTGTTAATTTGGCCAATAAGAGGACACTTGTACAAACTTAAACTGGATTCAATAACTCTTAATTGGAAAGTGTTAGTCATACACATGCATCTGATGTTGCTGTTTGTGTTTTACCCAAAATTTTAAAAACAAGATTAAACTAAAGAGAAAAACTAGATTAAACTAAAATAAAAAATGCCGTTCTACGGAACCTACAGGTCGGCATTGCCAAATACAAAGGTCGTTGTTTTAGAACTGTAAAAGATAGTTGGTCAACTACATATATTATGGTCAATACAATCTTCTGCATGTCATTATTTTTCGAGATATCTAATTCGACTTTTTCACTCATTCCCGATCACTCCTGGCATTACAATTTGTAAAATAAGGATAAATCATCTAACAAAATCTTCTATCTATGCTCACTTGCTTTACTGCACTTTTTGCAAGAATCTAAACTGACTTAACTTTTTATTTTATTTTCTAATAACCAAAAACAATTAGACCATTACCCACTAAACAATACAGTAAAATATTTCATTTTATGTGAAGAAACAAAATAATCTTAAAATTCTATAATCTTCAAATCCTATAATCTTTAAGTTCTAGAATCATCAAATTATTTAAACATATTTCAATACACAGTACAAAGCAATTTGTCGGTTAAAGTGCTATTTAATGTTTCCAACAAGATTAACTAACTTCACAATCTAGTTTTACCTTTCGGACGTTTTTCCCCGTAAAGTTCCACTTTCATACATGCTTGATCCTCGTACAAAACTGGATAGAATCGTACGAATCTTGCTTGTTCTGAAGAAAAATTATGTCTCACAACATCAACAGCACCAGAATTTCCAGAGAAAACCTGCAGAATTTAACAGAAAAAGGAAATGAAAAAATATATCACAATAAAACAAACAATATACGACAGGGAACTTTCATTGAATGTATTAGACAAGTATTTACACTATATACCATTTTCATATCTGCCTAAAGCTGAGAAAGATATTAGGACTTTAAATTTTCTGTACTTTTTTCCTGTTGTACATGTAGGTAATAGATACACTATGAGCCGTTCGGCGAGCCGTTGTAAATCCCATATAGAACGTAAATATTGTATCTTTCTTAAAATAAGAATGCATCTAAATAACAATGTTCACCGATAATTTTGGAGGTTCAAGCCATCTTTGCTGAGAAAATCGAAGAGAACGTTTGTGGAAAGTAGGATGAATGTTGTATCCAATTTACAGCATACTAATTAAAACCCATTTATCTTGTCATTTCTTAATGAATTATTGGTATTTAGGTAGCTACTATATATATTTACAAAATTAATGGTCGTTCTGTATCGGGTGTACATTATAATAAATTATATACGTTTAATAATGCAAAAGAAAAATTGAAAATAAATTTAGGTTTAAGGTGGCTCCATACAGTTTCTTGAAAAGTGGAAAGCACACGTTTCAGACCCCAAATCTTGTACATTGGTATTTTGTTAGAAAAATGAAACTAAATGTCTTGTATAGAACAGCATTTTAAGAATCAGAAACAGAAACGAAAAAGTGCGTAACCGTGGTTGCTACGGCAATAATGACGTTTCAAAATGGCTGCTAATTTGCGTTTAAACTAGTTTAATTCGCAAAAAAACTCATGACCACCAATTTTTATTTTATTAAAAGTTTTCTTCTGGTATGAGTAATCGCTAGGCCAAATTTCAAAAAATTCTGTAGATCCAAAAAAATTTATTAAGAATAATCACATTTTTTTATTTGAAAATGTTTGGATCTACAGAATTTTTTTAATTTGGCCTAACGATTACTCATACCAGAAGAAAAATTGGGGGTCACCGAGTTTTTTTGCGAATGAAACTAGTTTAAACACAAATTAGCAGTCATTTTGAAACGTCATTGTTGCCATAGCAACCACGGTTACGCACTTTTTCGTTTCAGTTTCTGATTCTCAAAATGCTGTTCTATACAAGACATTTAGTTTCATTTTTCTAACAAAATACCAATGAACAAGATTTTGGGTCTGAAACGTGTGTTTTCCACTTTTCAAGAAATTGTATGGAGCCACCTTAATCAGTGTTTGTAAATGCGATACATAAATGGGCTTTTCATTCGGCCAAAAATTGTCGTGTCATTAATATGTTAACATATTGACGTGTATTTATAATGTTCACCAGTTAAGTTAATATCTTCAAAAAAGGTTAGAGTTAGTCTAACCCGAGTCTATAATAGTGATTAGTTGCGCGGTCTTTTACGACTACGCATCTATCGACGTCATCGCTTCAGTCCTTTTAGGCTATCGATTTGATGTGGTCACGCGCTGACCAACAGGTGCACACACACTATATAATTTGCTATTTTGCCCCGACCATTTGCAGACGTTGTTTTCAGCAGTTCTCCAACCAATGCAAATATCAAATTTACATCAGAATTCTATGGCGTTGACAGTAAACTTCTCAGTAGCGAGAAGGAAATTTTTGAGAATCTTGACACCAATTATAACCCATGCAAGAGAAGTAACGCAGCGATGACGCAATTTGATTTCACGTGACGTCATATGACGTCACAGTTCATTCGGGCAAATTCTGCTAAGGCATCCCTCCCTGCAAAGTTTTGCCCGTACGCCTATCACGATACACAGACACTGGTTAAGCCTTAATTTCTTTTCAATTTTTCTCATGAATTATTAACGATTTACAAGTAACAAGACGCCTGCTTAGGCGTACACTCGGGCTACTGAGTGATTGCTGCAACCTGCTGAACCTTGGCATGCCATAACCCTTGCACGGAACAGTGCACTCAAACGTTTATTTAAATGTACATAAATTTCAGACGCAATGAAGTTATGGTACCTACCACCACCAGAGGTATGGTACCTACCACATTTCCCCGTTGTAAGGATGGATAAGACTACGACAAAAGTGCGAATTGTTTTTGACTACTCAGAGAGGACTGAGCTAGGGAGTGTCATTGAATGATGTTATTTAGGCAGCGCAAAAGTTACAGAAGGAACTCTTTGTTGTACTAATCCGTTTTTGTCGTAACTCCGTCGCAGTCGCATGTGATGTTAAAGAGATGTATCTTCAAGTAGAGATTGAAGAGTGATAGTACAAAGTTTCGTATACTGTGGTGGAATCTGGACGGTGGATGTGAACCAGAGGTGTTTGAGTTTAGTCGTGTGATCTTCGGAAAGAACTCTAGCTGCACCCATGGAATCTCAATTTGTTGCCCAAGAGAATGCTAGAAGAAACCAGGAGACGTATCCTTAAGCAGCTGAAACTGTGCTCGAGTCGACGCAAATTTAGAAGCTTGGTCTGGATCTCGATTCCGGCTAATCGACATCACAAACATAAACAATAACCCCTAGCCTACACTGGCAAATTCGAAAAAGTAAACTGATATAACATAGCATAAGATCACTGGGGCAGGGTACGGATCTAACAAAGTAGTCTGGTAGTATGTTATACTTGTCAGTGCAATGTAGGGGTTAATGTTCACTTTTGTCATGCATAAAAGCAGAGTTCAATTCCAGACCAGGTCAAAGCCTTTTTTTCAGCTTTAATTTTAGTTATTTTACTTCGTAGTTTAACGTTAACTTTCTTCTTTCTTCTTGTTAGTGCACTTTTTTAATCCCTGGGAGCGCCTAAAATTAAGGAAAGCTACACCTAAACACAAAAATTAATGCTTGGTAGAATAGGGAGTTTGGCAGAGGTCTGGCATGCACAGATAATGATGCTACCGACCGTCTACGGATTCTAAATTTGCCAAGTCGACATACATGGATGATTCAATCGACAGTGTAGAAACAGAAGAAGAATGAATTGAGTTATACCAGCAGTTGGATGGACTTTGGAGCTTGGCAGGCATGCAAGCAAGAAAGTGGATTTCTAACTCTCCCAAAGTCATCGCTAGCGCTGCAACACCAGAACAAGATCGTGCAACCCAGTTGAGATTACATGATGGTCGTGATCCAGTGGTTAAAACCCTTGGCGTTTCCTGGGACAGTAAAGACGTATTAACCATAGCTACTCCAGCAATATCATCGGACATTCCTGTGACAAAACGATTGCAAAACGATTTCAAAAGGAACAACCCCATCAGAGTTACCAGAGTGTTCCTTATGGTGGAATGGACCAAAGTGGTTGCTAGAATATAAGTCGAAGTGACCTCAGATGAAAATTGAAAATCGCCCCAGGGAGTTACCGGAGGGAAAATCTACCAACAGGAAGAATGAGGGACAAAAGTTCAGAAAAAAGTAAGCAAGGAGCTCCAGTACAAAGATTGGAAACTCGAGCCGAGTCGTTTCGAAACCGACGGTTGAAACACAGGAGGGATCGTCTCACGGTTTGCGAATTTAGGCGAATTTTAGATGACATAACTCATCCGTGCAATAACTTTATACTGTAATACCTGAATCTATGGCACACCCTTATTTAATAGTTGAGTCGGCATATAGTCTCCATCCTCAGTATGTAACTCTTACATATGATTTCCTCCATAAAACCTATTTTAATTTAACCGTTACTAACTCTAATTCTGACATATTAAGTTCACACTCGTTGACTACATTTGAATGTATATTGTATAACCGTTTTCTTTCTTTTTTTTTTTTTTTGTACCTTTTTGGTAATTGTATTTGGTGTGTCTTGTTTCGTTGTTTTGTTTTGTCTTGTCTTGTTTCGTTGTTTTGTTTTGTTTTGTTTTGTTTTGTTTTGTTTTGTTTTGTTTTGTTTTGTTTTGTTTTGTCTTGTCTTGTTTCGTTTCGTTGTTTTGTTTTGTCTTGTCTTGTTTCGTTGTTTTGTCTCGTCTTGTCTTGTCTTGTCTTGTCTCGTTTTGTCTTGTCTTGTCTCGTCTTGTCTTGTCTCGTTTTGTCTTGTCTTGTCTTGTCTTGTCTTGTCTTGTCTCGTCTCGTCTCGTCTCGTCTCGTCTCGTCTTGTCTTGTTTGGTTTGTCTTGTCTTGTCTCGTTTTGTCTTGTCTCGTCTCGTTTTGTCTTGTCTTGTCTCGTCTCGTCTCGTTTTGTCTCGTCTCGTTTCGTCTCGTCTCGTCTCGTCTCGTCTCGTTTCGTTTCGTTTCGTTTCGTTTCGTTTCGTTTTGTTTTGTTTTGTTTTGTTTTGTTTTGTTTGTTTTGTTTTGTTTTGTTGTTTCGTTTCGTTCTTTTATTTTGTTCTGCAGAGTTTCGTTGTTGTGTTCCGTTGTTGTGTTTCGTTGTTGTGTTTCGTTGTTGAGTTTCGTTGTTGCGTTTCGTTGTTGCGTTTCGTTGTTGTGTTTCGTCGTTGTGTTTCGTTGTTGAGTTTCGAATTCGTTGTTGTGTTTCGTTGTTGTGCTTCGTTGTTGTGTTTCGTTGTTGTGTTTCGTTGTTGCGTTTCGTTGTTCTGTTTCGTTGTGTTTCGTTGTGTTTCGTTGTGTTGTGTTTCGCTGTGATATGTTTCGTTGTGTTCTTTTTCGTTGTGTTGTGTTTCGTTGTGTTTCCTTGTGTTGTGTTTCGTTGTGTTGTGTTTCGTTGTGTTGTGTTGTGTTTCGTTGTGTTGTGTTTCGTTGTGTTGTGTTGTGTTTCGTTGTGTTGTGTTGTGTTGTGTTGTGTTGTGTTGTGTTGTGTTGTGTTGTGTTGTGTTGTGTTGTGTTGTGTTGTGTTGTGTTGTGTTGTGTTGTGTTGTGTTGTGTTTCGTTGTGTTGCGTTTCGTTGGGTTACGTTTCGTTGTGTTGAGTTTCGTTTCGTTTTGTTGTGTTTCGTTGTCTTAAATTTCGTTGTGCTGTGTTGTGTTTCGTTGTGTTGTGTTTCGTTGCGTTGCGTTGCGTTGCGTTGCGTTGTGTTGTGTTGTGTTGTGTTGTGTTGTGTTGTGTTGTGTTTCGTTGTGTTGTGTTTTTGTTGTGTTCTTTGTGTTCTGTTTCGTTGTTGTGTTTCGTTGTGTTGTGTTTCGTTGTGTTGTGTTTCGTTGTGTTGTGTTGTGTTTCGTTGTGTTGTGTTGTGTTGTGTTGTGTTGTGTTGTGTTGTGTTGTGTTGTGTTGTGTTGTGTTGTGTTGTGTTGTGTTGTGTTGTGTTGTGTTGTGTTGTGTTGTGTTGTGTTGTGTTGTGTTGTGTTTCGTTGTGTTGCGTTTCGTTGGGTTACGTTTCGTTGTGTTGAGTTTCGTTTCGTTTGTTTGTGTTTCGTTGTCTTGAGTTTCGTTGGGCTGTGTTGTGTTTCCTTGTGTTGTGTTGAGTTGCGTTGCGTTGCGTTGCGTTGTGTTGTGTTTCGTTGTGTTGTGTTTTTGTTGTGTTCTTTTTGTTCTGTTTCGTTGTGTTGTGTTTCGTTGTGTTGTGTTTCGTTGTGTTGTGTTTCGTTGTGTTGTGTTTCGGTGTGTTGTGTTTCGTTGTGTTGTGTTTTGTTTTGTTTTGTTGTGTTGTGTTTCGTTGTGTTGTGTTGTGTTTCGTTGTGTTGTGTTGTGCTGTGTTGTGTTGTGTTGTGTTGTGTTGTGTTGTGTTGTGTTGTGTTGTGTTGTGTTGTGTTGTGTTGTGTTGTGTTGTGTTGTGGTTGTGTTTCGTTTTGTTGTGTTTCGTTGTTTTTGTGTTGTGTTTCGTTTTGTTTTGTTTTGTTTTGTTTTGTTTTGTTGTGTTGTGTTGTGTTTCGTTGTGTTGTGTTGTGTTTCGTTGTGTTGTGTTGTGCTGTGTTGTGTTGTGTTGTGTTGTGTTGTGTTGTGTTGTGTTGTGTTGTGTTGTGTTGTGTTGTGTTGTGTTGTGTTGTGTGGTGTTGTGTTGTGTTGTGTTGTGTTGTGTTGTGTTGTGTTGTGTTTCGTTGTGTTGCGTTTCGTTGGGTTACGTTTCGTTGGGTTACGTTTCGTTGGGTTACGTTTCGTTGTGTTGAGTTTCGTTTCGTTTTGTTGTGTTTCGTTGTCTTGAGTTTCGTTGTGTTGTGTTGTGATTCGTTGTGTTGTGTTTCCTTGCGTTGCGTTGCGTTGCGTTGTGTTGGGCTGGGTTGTGTTGTGTTGTGTTGTGTTGTGTTGTGTTGTGTTGTGTTGTGTTGTGTTGTGTTTCGTTGTGTTGTGTTTTTGTTGTGTTCTTTGTGTTCTATTTCGTTGTGTTGTGTTTCGTTGTGTTGTGCTTCGTTGTGTTTCGTTGTCTTGTGTTTTTGTTGTGTTGTGTTGTGTTGTGTTGTGTTGTGTTGTGTTGTGTTGTGTTGTGTTGTGTTGTGTTGTGTTGTGTTTCGTTGTGTTGCGTTTCGTAGTGTTGTTTTTTCGTTGTGTTGTGTTGTGTTGTGTTGTGTTGTGTTGTGTTGTGTTGTGTTGTGTTGTGTTGTGTTGTGTTGTGTTGTGTTTCGTTGTGTTGTGTTTCGTTGTGTTGTGTTTCGTTGTGTTGTGTTTCGTTGTGTTGTGTTTTTGTTGTGTTGTGTTGTGTTGTGTTGTGTTGTGTTGTGTTGTGTTGTGTTGTGTTGTGTTGTGTTGTGTTGTGTTGTGTTGTGTTTCGTTGTGTTGCGTTTCGTAGTGTTGTTTTTTCGTTGTGTTGTGTTGTGTTGTGTTGTGTTTCGTTGTGTTGTGTTTCGTTGTGTTGTGTTTCGGTGTGTTGTGTTTCGTTGTGTTGTGTTTTGTTTTGTTTTGTTTTGTTGTGTTGTGTTTCGTTGTGTTGTGCTGTGTTTCGTTGTGTTGTGTTGTGTTGTGTTGTGTTGTGTTGTGTTGTGTTGTGTTGTGTTGTGTTGTGTTGTGTTGTGTTGTGTTGTGTTGTGTTGTGTTGTGTTGTGTTGTGTTGTGTTGTGTTGTGTTGTGTTGTTTGGTGTTGTGTTGTGTTGTGTTGTGTTGTGTTTCGTTGTGTTGCGTTTCGTTGGGTTACGTTTCGTTGGGTTACGTTTCGTTGTGTTGAGTTTCGTTTCGTTTCGTTTCGTTTTGTTGTGTTTCGTTGTCTTGAGTTTCGTTGTGTTGTGATTCGTTGTGTTGTGTTTCCTTGCGTTGCGTTGCGTTGCGTTGCGTTGTGTTGGGCTGGGTTGTGTTGTGTTGTGTTGTGTTGTGTTTCGTTGTGTTGTGTTTTTGTTGTGTTCTTTGTGTTCTATTTCGTTGTGTTGTGTTTCGTTGTGTTGTGCTTCGTTGTGTTTCGTTGTCTTGTGTTGTGTTTCGTTGTGTTGTCTTTTGTTTCGTTTTGTTTTGTTTTGTTGTGTTGTGTTGTGTTTCGTTGTGTTGTGTTTTTGTTGTGTTGTGTTGTGTTGTGTTGTGTTGTGTTGTGTTGTGTTGTGTTGTGTTGCGTTGTGTTGTGTTTCGTTGTGTTGCGTTTCGTAGTGTTGTTTTTTCGTTGTGTTGTGTTGTGTTGTGTTGTGTTGTGTTGTGTTGTGTTGTGTTGTGTTGTGTTGTGTTGTGTTGTGTTGTGTTGTGTTGTGTTGTGTTTCGTTGTGTTGTGTTGTGTTGTGTTGTGTTGTGTTGTGTTGTGTTGTGTTGTGTTGTGTTGTGTTGTGTTGTGTTGTGTTGTGTTGTGTTGTGTTGTGTTGTGTTGTGTTGTGTTGTGTTGTGTTGTGTTGTGTTGTGTTGTGTTTCGTTGTGTTGCGTTTCGTTGGGTTACGTTTCGTTGTGTTGAGTTTCGTTTCGTTTTGTTGTGTTTCGTTGTCTTGAGTTTCGTTGTGTTGTGTTTCGTTGTGTTGTGTTTCCTTGCGTTGCGTTGTGTCGGGTTGGGTTGGGTTGTGTTGTGTTGTGTTGTGTTGTGTTGTGTTGTGTTGTGTTGTGTTGTGTTGTGTTGTGTTGTGTTGTGTTGTGTTGTGTTGTGTTGTGTTGTATTGTGTTGTGTTTCGTTGTGTTTTTGTTGTGTTCTTTGTGTTCTATTTCGTTGTGTTGTGTTGTGTTTCGTTGTGTTGTGTTTCGTTGTGTTTCGTTGTCTTCTGTTGTGTTTGGTTGTGTTGTGTTTTGTTTCGTTTTGTTTTGTTGTGTTGTGTTTCGTTGTGTTGTGTTTTTGTTGTGTTGTGTTGTGTTGTGTTGTGTTGTGTTGTGTTGTGTTGTGTTGTGTTGTGTTGTGTTGTGTTGTGTTTCGTTGTGTTGCGTTTCGTAGTGTTGTTTTTTCGTTGTGTTGTGTTGTGTTGTGTTGTGTTGTGTTGTGTTTCGTTGTGTTGTATTGTATTTCGTTGTGTTGTGTTTCGTTGTGTTGTGTTTCGTTGTGTTATGTTGTGTTTCGTTGTGTTGTGTCGTGTTGTGTTGTGTTGTGTTGTGTTGTGTTGTGTTGTGTTGTGTTGTGTTGTGTTGTGTTGTGTTGTGTTGTGTTGTGTTGTGTTGTGTTGTGTTGTGTTGTGTTGTGTTGTGTTGTGTTGTGTTGTGTTGTGGTTGTGTTTCGTTGTGTTGTGTTGTGTTTTGTTGTTTTTGTGTTGTGTTTCGTTTTGTTTTGTTTTGTTTTGTTTTGTTTTGTTTTGTTTTGTTTTGTTTTGTTTTGTTTTGTTTTGTTTTGTTGTGTTTCGTTGTGTTGTCTTTCGTTGTGTTGTGTTTCGTTGCGTTGTGTTTCGTTGCGTTGTGTTTCGTTGTATTGTGTTGTGGTTTTGTTTCGTTGTGGTTGTGTTTCGTTTCGTAATTGTGTTGTGTTTCGTTATGTTGTGTTTCGTTGTGTACTGTTTTGTTGTGTTCTCTTTCGTTGTGTTGTGCTCTCTTTCGTTGTGTTGTGTTGTGTTGTGTTGTGTTGTGTTGTGTTGTGTTGTGTTGTGTTGTGTTGTGTTGTGTTGTGTTGTGTTTCGTTGTGTTGTGTTCGTTGTGTTGTGTTGTGTTGTGTTGTGTTGTGTTGTGTTGTGTTGTGTTGTGTTGTGTATCGTTGTATTGTTTTGTGGTTGTTGTTTCGTTTCGTTGTGTTGTGAATTCGTTGTGTTGTGTTGTGCTGTGTTGTGTTTCGTTGTGTTGTGTTTCGTTGTTTTGTGTTTCGTTGTGTTGTGTTTCGTTGTTTTGTGTTTCGTTGTGTTGTGTTTCGTTGTGTTGTTTTTCGTTGTGTTGTGTTGTGTTGTGTTGTGTTGTGTTGTGTTGTGTTGTGTTGTGTTGTGTTTCGTTGTGTTTCGTTGTGTTTCGTTGCGTTGCGTTGTGTTGCGTTGTGTTGTGTTGTGTTGTGTTTCGTTGTGTTGTGTTTCGTTGTTTTGTGTTTCGTTGTGTTGTGTTTCGTTGTGTTGTGTTTCGTTGTGTTGTGTTTCGTTGTGTTGTGTTGTGTTTCGTTGTGTTATGTTATGTTTCGTTGTTTTGTGTTTCATTGTGGTGTGTTTCGTTGTTTTGTGTTGTGTTGTGTTGTGTTGTGTTGTGTTGTGTTGTGTTGTGTTGTGTTGTGTTGTGTTGTGTTGTGTTGTGTTGTGTTGTGTTGTGTTGTGTTGTGTTGTGTTGTGTTGTGTTGTGTTGTGTTGTGTTGTGGTTGTGTTTCGTTGTGTTGTGTTTCGTTGTTTTTGTGTTGTGTTTCGTTTTGTTTTGTTTTGTTTTGTTTTGTTTTGTTTTGTTTTGTTTTGTTTTGTTTTGTTTTGTTTTGTTTTGTTTTGTTTTGTTTTGTTTTGTTGTGTTTCGTTGTGTTGTCTTTCGTTGTGTTGTGTTTCGTTGCGTTGTGTTTCGTTGCGTTGTGTTTCGTTGCGTTGTGTTTCGTTGTATTGTGTTGTGGTTTTGTTTCGTTGTGGTTGTGTTTCGTTGTGTTGCGTTTCGTAATTGTGTTGTGTTTCGTTATGTTGTGTTTCGTTGTGTACTGTTTTGTTGTGTTCTCTTTCGTTGTGTTGTGTTCTCTTTCGTTGTGTTATGTTGTGTTGTGTTGTGTTGTGTTGTGTTGTGTTGTGTTGTGTTGTGTTGTGTTGTGTTGTGTTGTGTTGTGTTGTGTTGTGTTGTGTTGTGTTGTGGTATGTTGTGTTTCGTTGTGCTGTGTTCGTTGTGTTGTGTTTCGTTGTGTTGTGTTGTGTTGTGTTTCGTTGTGTTGTGTTCTCTTTCGTTGTGTTGTGTTGTGTTGTGTTGTGTTGTGTTGTGTTGTGTTGTGTTGTGTTGTGTTGTGTTGTGTTGTGTTGTGTTGTGTTATGTTGTGTTGTGTTTCGTTGTGCTGTGTTCGTTGTGTTGTGTTGTGTTGTGTTTCGTTGTGTTGTGTTCTCTTTCGTTGTGTTGTGTTGTGTTGTGTTGTGTTGTGTTGTGTTGTGTTGTGTTGTGTTGTGTTGTGTTGTGTTGTGTTGGGTTTAACGACATACTGTACATATACTTGTCGTAGTTGAAAAACCAGTGCAAATGTGAAACACTAGTATCAGTCTTTCATATACAACAAATATTTATGTCGCTAAAAGCTCGTAAGTCCTAAAGAGCGATAACAGACAGGTTTGTATGTTATCTATGATTCTATGAGTATTTCTTGAAAGACATAAAATCCTATATCGAATGAAAGAAGTTTCCCCCCGGAATATATTAGAATAGGACTGCGCACGCGTGATTTTGTTTGCAACTGGCGAATACAATAATGGCGGAGAAACGCAAAGGAGCGATCAATTTTCTTCTCGAAACAACGACTTTCTAGGCTTAGCTGCATGGCTAATTAAATATGGTCTGGACGAAAGGATTTATAGTCTGCCTAGCGGAAGGTGCGAATAAATATTAAAAGCTTTCTATTCAACTTTAATATGGTTTGGCATGTTGACGATGTTGTGAATCGGTTTGTAGAGTGTTGTTGGTTCGTGCATGTCTGTTATATTTTACACGAGTGGCGCTCGAGCAGTTTTGCACGTCAGCTCAATAACAAATTCTGTATACTGGAGATTGTAGACTGTCTTCGCATTTTGATTTGGCGTTCAATAAACAACTGTACGGAGAATGTTTAAGTTCTACATGTATCAGTACCTGCGTGAACTTAGCGCGTGATTAGGTAACCTGAGTATCAGTCTCTCTTGAAAGAGAGCCTGACACAAATCATTGATTCTTCTCCTCCGCCCCCTATTCATGTACGCGCCATAGCCAATAAAAATCACTTCCTGTTTTGTATTGCGTGTGTCTATAAAAAGCCTCACCGAACAAATTAACATCTAACCAAATCGAACCTCAAAAAATTCATTGCTTGTGCATCAACATCTTCAAACACACGTTTATTCAGTTTTCAAGTAATCTTTCGAAGTGGCAATGCCGAAGTAAAATCTAGTACTGTAACTGCAACGAACCAGCAATTTGCAATTAAGGAAATTATTTATACGATCGGGATTCGGGAACGACCAAATATTTTAATATTTGATTACAACAATTCTCAAATATATTCCTAGATATTTTAATTAAATGCACAACGGCAATTCCGATTTTCGGAATAGCCACAACATTTTAAATGTTTTCACCAAAAGTTTTGATGTTTCACCCCATTTCAACAACTGCTTTAGCTTGGCGACGAGATAATAATTTGTATCACGCGTCTCAGTTTAGTCTCAGTTCGGATTCAGACATTCAGTCAAGTAAAGGCTGCATAGCGGCCTTGATGT
This sequence comes from Paragorgia papillata, assembly GCA_035771165.1. Taxonomy (NCBI): domain Eukaryota; kingdom Metazoa; phylum Cnidaria; class Anthozoa; order Scleralcyonacea; family Coralliidae; genus Paragorgia; species Paragorgia papillata. The sequence continues at coordinate 3,373,361 of JAWNZC010000406.1, forward strand.
GGTTTGTATTCAGACTTTATACGTACAGCACTTGCGTTTAAGTTCCAGTAGACTATACATTATGGACACTGCGTTCGCTTTTCCGATCAGAATGAACTTTCAAGCGCAATTGTTTCTTCCCGTAGTCAGACGACATGACAGCAGCAGTGTTTTGTTTTGACAGCTAGGCTGGCTTTCAGTACACATTGCACAGTTCTTGCTCTTTCTTCACGCATAGTATTACGGGCAAAACGCGGAGGTTCCTTCTTCAGCTTCTTTAATCGCTCTTGTCCATGAAAATGGCAAAGACGGTAACGGTAAATTTGAGAAAACACAAACTTTCTAGTCGGAGTCTGGGCGGCTTCTCGGCAATTCCCACGAACTTTCGATTTTCGAATCAGTTAATTACTTAATTTCAGTTGATGTATTTCCGGCTTTTGTCTCTTAACCAATCAGGGTTTCGTCCAGATTCTGGACGAAGAACACGGGTCTATGAATAGATTTGTGTCAGGCCCTTCTTTTTCTCTCCGTTCTCCACCCCAGTCCCCAGAAGAAAAAGAAGGGCCTGATACTCAGGCTAGTACGATGGCTTATTAGGGCCATCACCCTTTTTTTTTAATTTCGCGACTTTTTTAAAAAAAACGCTGCAATTTTATTAGAATTGCACACGCTTTCTTTTTTTCGCGACTTTTTAAAATTGCACACTTTTTTTTTTCGCGACTTTTTAAAATTACACACTTTTTCTTTTTCGCGACTTTTTAAAATTACACACTTTTTTTTTCGCGACTTTTTAAAATTGCACACTTTTTTTCTCCGCATTTTTCTCAAGCCTTTTTTTCTTGGCTTGTTTTTATTGTATTTGCGGCTTGTACAAACTGTTATTCCATATTATCTACCAGCACTTTCACCTTTACAACGTGTCCATTGTCCAGAAAATCGGGCATTTTAAGCGAAAGCTATTAAGAGGATACTGAAGAGTTTAAATTTAAAACGAAGGAGCAACCAATACGACATGGAGGCAGTCATTGTTGCCATCGAATATGAGCTCAGTGGGAGTGAAATTTTGTTGGATATCGACAAATGCATCAGCGGCTGAGAAATGATTATGGAATTATTGTCGTCAGAGTAAACGGTTCGTCTGGCATTGAAACAACTAGATCAATAACAATTTTATCGCTGGGCATTGTGGTGTATTTTGCTATCATGCGTTATGTGTAATTTGTTTAGTCGAAAGCTAATATTATGAAAAGTATAGCCTAGAACTTCACGAAATTTACGACGAATATTGTTTTGACTATGCTCTTGCTGCCTATGCAAACAAATAAGCGTGAAACTCAGTGCATGTAAAGTGTTAGAGAAATTTAAGATTGTAAACAAAAGCTCAAAGGCGTTTATTTGTCTGAAGCGACTGGCCGACTGCCCGAATTAGTTTACTTGAAAGCTAATATTTCGCTTACTATAGCTCAGAGCTTTACAACATTTACGAAGAATGGTATTATGAATATGTTCTTGCTGGTCGTGTAAATAAATCTGTGCGAAAAGCTTTAAAAAAGCTACAAGTGTCGGCGAAATGCATCTAACGGATAATAAATTTTACGAGATGTCTGGCCATGCCTGGGTTGGTTCAAGATACTGCATTTTGAATACCGTATACTGTCTTTAATTTTCTTCTAAATGCCCACTAAAATTATTATAATCTATAGTAATAGAGTTGATGTTCTTGGGCATAAATATGTTTTTGGCCCTTCTTAACCCTCGCCTTCGGCTCGGGCTAAAATGAGCCTGAGTTGGGCCAAAAACATATTTATGCCCACAAACATCAACTCCATTGTTATATTAACATAGCTTTCGCTTAAAATGTCCAATTTTCTGGACCATGGACACGTTGTAAAGGCGAAAGTACTGGTAGATAAGATGGAATAACAGTTTGTACAAGCCGCAAATACAATAAAAACAAGCCAAGGAAAAACGTAAACGACAGCGAGTTCGCCATTTTGAAATACAACAATGCGGGGGAAAAAGTGTGCAATTTTAAAAAGTCGCGAAAAAAAAAAAAGTGTGTAATTTTAAAAAGTCGCGAAAAAAAAAAGGTGTGTGCAATTCTAATAAAATTGCAGCGCTTTTTTTTAAAAAGTCGCGAAATTAAAAAAAAAGGGTGATGGCCCTAATAAGCCATCGTAGGCTAGTGATTAGGCAGACGATTCGCAAGTCTATATAACGTGAAGCTAGCAGCATAATCATCAGACGATCGTTATTTGTAAAGGCAACAAAAACTTATGTATCTTTACATCCACTTGGCATATTTTAGTCAATTTTGATCTGGATCGACTGGACGTCACACGATACGTATTAGTATCGCAATTCTTGCGCCAAGCTTTTTATGCAAAAATTTCAAGGAGTTCAAGATGTTAAACGTCAAGATGTTATTAAACAGACTGGAAAACAATAGCGAAGGGCACAATTTTTTTTGCGTTCTTCACAAGAGAAAACGACTCTTTAAGAATCCCTCGAGATTCTATTTTGGGTTGTTTGTCTGAGTTTTGGCTTGTATTATTTTATTATTGGGCTTTGCTTTAGGAAATGGGCTGGCAGGTTGCGGGGGTGGCAGCTCTGTCCTTACACGTGGCAAAAATTATCTTTGACTAGAAACGTTGCACTATCCTTGGGATCTAGTGTTGTTTTTGTGTTGTGTTTCGTTGTGTTGTGTTTCGTTGTGTTGTCTTTCGTTGTGTTGGGTTTCGTTGTATTGTGTTGTGGTTGTATTTCGTTGTGGTTCGTTGTGGTTATTTCGTTGTATTGCGTTTTGTTTCGTTGTGTTGTGATTCGTTACGTTGTGTTTCGTTGTGTTCTGTCTTGTTGTGTTCTCTTTCGTTGTGTTGTGTTGTGTTGTGTTGTGTTGTGTTGTGTTGTGTTGTGTTGTGTTGTGTTGTGTTGTGTTGAGTTGTGTTGTATTGTGTTGTGTTTCGTTGTGTTGTGTTTCGTTGTGTTTCGTTGTGTTTCGTTGTGTTGTGTTGTGTTTCGTTGTACTGTGTTTCGTTGGATTGTGTTTCGTTGTGTTGTGTTGTGTTTCGTTGTGTTGTATTTCGTTGTGTTGCGTTGCGTTGCGTTCCTTTGTTTTGTTTTGTTTTGTTTTGTTTTGTTTTGTTTTGTTTTGTTTTGTTTTGTTTTGTTTTGTTTTGTTTTGTTTTGTTTTGTTTTGTTTTGTTGTTTTTTGTTTCTACGTTTCTACGTTTTGTTTTTTGTTTCTACGTTTTAAACGTAGATTTAAGATTAGATGGTGAGCACCTTGCATGGGATTCAATTTTTATTTTTAACATGTATATTTAGCCTGTCTACTTCTTGTCTGTACAAATGTATGTGTGTGAATATAAATTTATTTATTGCCAAAATAACGCTGTTAAAATAAAAATAAATAAGATCGGGAAAAGACATGAACTCTCATTTATTCCTAGGGCAAATGTGTTATTGTAATCTTGCATAGTAGGTATGCTTTTGTGACATCGTTTCTTAATATTTCACCAATTTTATATATTTAATATACATCTAATATGGAGAAAATGCCTAGTGGAAACGCGAGGTGAAGCCGAGTATTTTCACATATTTTTTCCGGTTGAAATTGCGTCATTCGTGTTTCTATCACAGTATAGAGACACAAAAGCTATTTTCTATTTGTTTTATAAAATGACTAATCGTTTTACGACAAGGAAAAGCCACCAAAGTGACTGAGACTCAGCTGACGAATGATGGCGTAATCAAATAAATACCAGTAATTACGTGAGATATAACGAAACAGAGCATGCGTTGTACAATATAAAATGGAAATGACGTCAAATGTGTCTGTCTCTGTACTCGGAGTGAAAATGGCTCTCGTCCAATCAGAGCGTGCGTAGGACACCTGTTATTTTATAAATACATATATGTAAATATACTTCTTAATATATCATGTCATTTTTTAATGAAAACCAATTGTATTTTTCACTAAAGATGGATATTAAATTATTATTATCATTATTATAATAATCGCACTCACCATTTCTGACGTATTTTTCTTGAGAGTTATCCATTTAACTCTGTCTAAAGATAATGACAGTTTAAACTGTGTTACATTTCCATTAGAACTGCCCTGGACAGACACTGCACATAAGGAATATCTGCTACCAAGATCTACTTCAAGATAGCTGCCGTTTGCTTTATCCGGATCAGGACACCAAACCTCTCCTCCATCTTTGTTTAACTGATCCTTTTGAAATGAACTTAGACTGTAGGAAGAACCTTGAAAGTAGTAGTATGGTATTCCATCAGCTTCTCGAAGACCGACGCTTGAATTACATTCTAGATAAACAAAACCGGTAACTGATTATCAACATTTCTTATATGGCATGAGTTACTTCCGCTGAAATGGCATGCTATGATTTGCGGAGAAACGTCACGTGCCATGCAGCGCCAGTCTATTATTTTCCGGTAATGTAATGGACCGATTCGTCCGACAAAAGAACAGCAAAAGAAAAATCCGGAGGGAAATTAATCTAGTCACCAAAGCACTAAATCATGTATGAGTCATGCAGACGATGAGCAATCTGAATGATTACGATCCGCAAAAGCAATAAAAGAAAGAAAAACTTTACACGCAAGAAAAACCCTGTGAATTTCACCTACTCGATCAAAGATACCAGTCTTAACACCTCCGATGTAGAGAAAAACCTTGGTGTCCGGGTTTCTGGTGACTTCACGTGGACCAAGCAGGTAATCGCGTGCAGTGCACAAACCCAACAAACTTCTGGCATTTATACGACTGTGATGGCGCCCTCGCCTTGGATGGAACTGATGAAATGTAGGGAGAATATACAAAGACGTGCCACCAAATTTGTTCTGAAACTCCCACTCCGCACAGAAACATCTTATAATATAGTTTATACAACTTATACAGTAGTTTTTCCCTTCTTAAAGCTACCAACGGAATAATCTATATAAACAGTGACAATCTATCTTCACTTAGAAACACAGACAAAACTACCAGATCATCCATGCTATATCGCAGATGTAATCACTTTCATCCTAAAGAAATGTAAAACAATAACCTATACATGTATCAGCGCTCCTTTTTCGTTTGATCTTGCAGAACCCGGAATGTCCTACCTGATCACTTTAGACATATACTGTAATTCTTAGTTTAAGCTCTTTAAAATCATGTTGCAGGAGTACTATTTCAGTGCAGCAACAAACGTTTTTGAGGAGGACCATAGTTAGTGGAGGGGGGTGGTTTGGAAACTCGGCAAAAGTCATCGCTCCATGTTTTTGTTCAATTTGTCTAATTTCACGATCACTGAACGTATTGTATTTTCTGTAGAATGAAGCAGTCATCCAATACCAATGTTCGGGTTTAATTAGTGCATGTAGTCCTTCGTCGTCACGTGTTGTAAGTCCTTTGTTCGTTGTGTAGTCCTTCGTCATCACGTGTCCATAGAATTTCCTTTCTTCAACCAATTGCCTTCCTCCAACATGAACTATTGTGTTCATCAACAGGACCATTGCATAATCTTGAAAGACAATGCAGTTTCCAAACCATCCCTTAATGAACTATGGAAGGACGGACCCAAGACATGGAAAAGCATCTGTGCAACACTGCCCGCGGCCTTGATCATGTCCCTTCCAGCTGTTTTTAACATTGCTTTTTAGAGTTCTATTCTGGTCTGTAAATACTCGTATTGGTTTTGTTTTCTGGGCTCTTTTTCGTTTTGTTTTGTTTTGTTTTGTTTTTTCGTTTTGTTTGCTGTTGTCTATATTTTTGAGGGATCACAGACATGCAGTAATTGGAGTCAAGCTGTTGCGTCACGGCTGCCTGTAATTTTCTTTTTGGCAAATAAATAAATAAATATAATAAATAAATAAATCACACCCTAACAACAATGAAAATGACGACTCTATGTCACGGCGCTATATGCATGTAAGTTACGTTTGCTAATTTATACGGTGGCCCATTAGAGCCATTGGCGCACAGTATGGACTTTTTCTGTGGAACGGTATTCTCTCCGTAGAACCAGCGTTCTCCGTAGAACGAGTAGCCGTCTCCGTAGAACAAGCCGTCTCCGTCGTAGAACGAGTGTTCTCCGTAGAACGAACAGTCTCCGTAGAACGAACAGTCTCCGTAGAACGCGCGAGCTGTCTTGGGTGTCTGTAAAACCCGGAACCCATCGAAAACCTACCTGGAACCCGCGGAACCCACACGGAACCTCCGGAACGAAGGGAACTCACCGGAACCCCCGGAATTCTACGGAACACATGGAACTCCTCCGGAACTCCCGAAACCAACCCGGAACCCCCCGGAACATACGGAACTTACCCGGAACCCACCCGGAACACCTCTGGAACATCCGAAACGCCTCCGAAACATTCGAAACTCACCAAGGGACCTACCTGGAGGCAGGAGCTCACCCGGAACACCTCTGGAACACCCAGGAGTCTAGAGCACTAAGTCTAGAATGTTGCTTTGGATGTTATTCTGGAATTTTCTTTAGAAATCACCTGGCGAACGGATCAAAAACTTCGAAACGCTGACAGACTGACAAACCTTTATCGAACGTTCAACTGCCCCAGAAATTTTTTCAGATGAACATGATAAACATAGCCGACGAACAGCGCTGAAAATACCCGAAGCGCTAACTTTTTACGACGTATATGTTCACAACAGTTTGTCCATTGAGATAACTGTACGGAGTATAGTGTACGGAGTATTAGACACTATATTTAGTATCAACCAACTAGTGGTCTATTACAAATTCGACATTCGGATTGGCTAAGCTACTAGACCACTAGTGGCTTAGCCAATGACAAACCTTATAACTGGAATATTCCTATCCCGACCAATCAGAAGCCACGATATATTCGCGCTGCAAGCAAAACCTGGAAACTAGGCCAAACATGACGTCCGCTAAAATTTATATACGAGTGATGAAATCACGAAAACATTGGCCCGAAAGTAATGGAAAATTGTTCAGTTTGACATTTTTGAATAAGAAAATGAATTCGCTTATGCCTATGGAGTATATGATTATCTACACCAAATTTGAAGCAAAGTAATTACAATCTCGCTTTTTGTGAGCGATTGTTTATCATGTGCCATCGAACTACTCTACATTTTGAATGGGGAGACTTCTGCAAACAAAAAGGTAAAACTATCTGAAAATTTGGAACAATGTTTGATAAGACTTATTTACGTTAAAGAAACGTTGTTTGTGCATGGTTGATTCGCCTCGTTGACTATCAGCTCTTAGTAAATTTCATAGTGGAAAAAAGGCTTTCCAGCTTTCTGATTGGTCCGCTCAGCGGTGAATCTGAGGTGATAGTCACCGCCTAGCGCGGTGACTATTGCATCACAAGAAATTGTTCTTCAAAAGTAGTTTTGGAAAAGAGACTGGTACTTATTCAACACTGCACTGACTTTACTCGTTTCAGTCTCCCCCTCGGAGTTGTCATTTTGAAGTATGAGATTTTAGAATTTGTTGGTCCATTGAACTGTTGATTATTTTTTTTCAAAATGGGGTCTGTAGTTTTTGAGACAAACAAAAGAGCATAGTACTGAAAACATTTATCACTGAGATGTTGTACATATCAAATATCGTGAAAACAAAACTTTATAAAGGTAAGGAAGTATATTTTCTATAGTTCTTCGTATTTTTTGTATGTTTTGGCTAGGTTTTGGTCGTAGCGATGTGGCGAAAACTTCGTTATGAGTGAAGAACATAAGATTGAACATGAATTAAGTGCAAAAAAGCCATAACACAGGATCCAAAACACCAGAATAAAAGTCTTTTTAGCATATATTTGAATGTATGTACAAGTTCAATTCCAAAGTAGGATGTTGTTTACTCTTTTTTTGAAATTATTTACTGACAAAGACTGTGGCTTGCTAGCATCGTCTGTGAATAAACAGAATCACCACTGTTAAAATGAAAGCAGTTGTTTAAAAGTTTTTGTTTCAACGTGATTGTTTTTTTATCAACCTCTGAAATTATACTAAAACAATTAGTCACCTCAGTCTCGGTGACTATCGGTGTATTTACCTCGCCGCTTCGCGGCTCGGTAAATATTCACCGATAGTCACCTCGACTTCGGTGACTAATTGTTAAATAGAAAACTCGGTCTCATTGTCTAATTGTTAAATATTTGCTTGCCTTATAGGCAAGACATTTCACAAGTCCGAGATATATTTTCCGGATGCGCAAAATTAGCGATCTAGGAATGTCTACGGAAATGTAAACTATCAATTCGGAAGAAACATAGACAAAAGTCAAATATCTTTACATTCATGTTTTAGTGACTGCGAAAATATCGGACACGGCTTCAGGATAATTTTAGATTTTGCACGAATTTACAGTATGTTCAAACTTTTCACAGAATTGACAAAATCTGCAATCCTCTAGGTGAAAAGTTCGGTGCTCTTTTACTATTGGTTGTAACCCGGTATTTATAGTAGAGTTATAAAAGAAGCATCCCCCCCTGCATGGTCATGCATGGAAATAAGTGCAGCATTACAGTTTCTTTATTCTTTAATACCGTATTTGACCAAAATCATATTAGGAATATTTCAATTATTCATTTATTCAAAAATCGCAATACTTCGGTTTCCTATAAATTGTCACAGATAAAAGGCTACATGACTATTATTATTACGTAGATTAAACAAAAAAGGTTTATATCTCTCTCTTCCAAAATTGGAGTTTGCAATGCTTTCGGTGTTAAAGAATTTGCGGATGCATCACATTCGAGGAAATAAACTTACCTTGTAAGTATTATGTTAATTAACAATCACTTTCACTTTCTAATATCCTTGTCTATCACGCTTGTTTAATATTATAAAGCGCTCGTTATAACTCAATGTTTGACATGAAGATAATAAAGGTTTACAGATTTCATAATTAATATCTTGGTATAGTTCACGCACGGCGCGATCTACGTTGTTGGACTTAGAGCTGGTCATGCATATACAAGAATACATCATAACATGGCTACTGAAACTGCAGCAGATGGCATTATACAAACACGTAACGATCGTTAACGCGATAATATATATAGTACTAGACGCTATATATATATACAAGAATACATAACAGATGCTACTGAAACTGCAGCAGGCGCTATATCGCTATTGAGGGTAGCAAAAGCGAACAGGTAAAATACAGTACAAATACCCAAAGTCCAAACGACTTCCTTGTAGAAATAGTTTTAATAAAAGCTCACCAGTTGATCTTGCAAATCCAAAAGCGGTAACGACGAGGAAGAAGATCAGCACACCGCCCCGCCAAACGTTCATACTCATAACAGCGAAAGCTTAACAACACATAAAAAGCCTTGTTAAAGCGAATTTGAGCTCTAAACGAAACAGAACGTTTCACAGACGCTCTTGATCATGAATATGTATTTTGAAATACGATTCTTGAACCTCGCCAACCTGTGTCAATAATTCACCTTTGCAATAATATAATTGCAATAATTATTAACACGCCAACGCGGGCGCGATAGAGATCGTAATCCTAAACATGGTAAAGGTATGGTATCTGTGAGTTATGATTAAAGATTTCGAAAGTATAGTTTACTTGAACCATAATATTTGTATTGCTGAAGCGGTTCTTGACAGCGTGCTCTCCTATATGAAGGATATATAGTATACAATTCGCAGCGAAATACGAGAGCCGATAAATAATGATCGGAATGTCCACCGACATATTAAAATGCTAGCTAATAAACAAGCAAGTTTGTCTAAAACTTCAGTGCCAATGGTTTCAATCGTTGGTTACTAGAATTAAAGAGAATCAGACCTGCTGTGAAGGTATACTATAGTACTAGATAAGAGAGAAGAATGTTGTTCATCCAATGTACGGACAAAAAAGAAGATATTACCTTCATTAATTATCTTATCGTCTAGGGGCTGTTTACATGGCTAACCGGGCTGACTCGTGTCACGAAATTCTTTCCTCGGCCACAAAAAGAAATTTTAATCAACGTTAGGGTTCGTTTACATCTAGACTAAACCAATTCTTCTTTGTACATTTAGTTTACGCGAGTTTCAAATGCACAGTGAGATCCTAATCAATCGCGTGCGCCTAGTTTCCACTCAGGAAAATCTTCCACAGAACAGGAACGGACAGGAAAGTTTCCTTTGTGTTAAAGTCATTAGTTCCGACCGAGAGCTCACAAGACAAAGAAAACCTCCCTGTCCGTTCCGGTCTTGTGGAAGATTTTCGATCCTGAGTGGAAACTAGCCTTTACCGGGCTAGCCCGGCTCAAGTAAACAGCCCCTAAGCAGGCTTTCAGCTGTCGAATTTCCTTGTCAAAGTTAAAATCTGGGACAAATTACAATTCAAGCCTGCATAAGTAAGTTAAAAGTACAGTTTAAATACATTAAAAAATATTGTGTAGGTTAGCCGGCAAACTTCAAAGCTGTCAAAATTGTTTAAGCTCACGCACAGGAGAAGACCCTGGCAAAGGCTGGTCACGTGATTCCAAAATACTCTAAGATTCTTTGGAGTATTTGGTCACGTGGATAATTTGAGCTTCGCCCATCCTGGGGGGAGCGGTTGATTCGGTTCTTATAAACGTCAAGGTTGTTGCAAGTCCGGTGACGTTAACTTCGAGCGGTAAATAAGATATATTTCAAAATTTACGACATTTGCTGGATAATTCATATTTGTTGCCGTCAATCGCCAGAAATGAAGCCGAAGGCGACGAACGACCATAAACTGATAAACAGAAACCCGCTCTGCGGTTACAGCCTTACAGGTACTGATACATACACTAAAAATACCAATACCAATATTCGAATGCTGTTGATTGTTGGAAATAAATTTACCGTCCAGTATAGCACATTTATGTTTCTTGTCCACACGTTTTGGATTTGTGGAAATTTAATTGTTGTATCTACGATTTATACTCAAACGGCATATTCGGATTGAATCTGCTGTCCTCGACTCCTCGTTGACTTTGAGGTTGTACTTTAATAGAAATATTCGATCAACAACAATTCTTCGATCGACGAACATTTATATAGATCAGCACTGAAGACTTTGACTTTGTATATTTCTAAACTTTTTAAATTAATAGATTCGGAAAGTCCAGAAACCGAAATATTAATAAACACTTCTTGCTTGCATAAAAAGCAAATATGTATGTTGTAGTGTAGACACTTCTTACTAAACACGGTCAATCGGTCATTAACTGATTTGATAAAGTTGTTAAGAGAATGTCTTGTTATTTGTACGATTTGGTTATTCTTGAGTGCCTAAATAGTTCGCTGAATAGTTTTACATACGCAAGCCAACTATACGCTGTTTATCAGTGACTGTACCGCGCCCCCCGGTACAGTGTGAGTCACTCATCAAAATATTCCAAAATTATTGGTGTCACGTGACCAGCCCTTGCCAGGGTCTTCTCCCTGGGTACGAGGTTGGGCTCTGGATAATCCGTTTCAAATCGACATTTCATTGGTTGAATAATTGAAAGTGGTTTATATCAAGGGACATTTGAAAATCTGTATTCCTTGTTCTTTCGAAAGCCTTGAGGGGTTTTAAATTTTATCTGGCGACTGAAACTCGTCAAGAACCAAACCTCTGGAACCAAACAGCAGTTAAACAGCAAGTATTCGGTGGCTTATGAATGGTTTCGAAAGGGAAAGCGGCGAGTATACTGAAGTGGCGTGTCGCCCAGTGCGGTATCTTATCAGTTGTGGAACAAGATCGCTAGTAATTTCAGAACTACATATCATTGAAGTATATTGTCTACATATGTTGTTAGATGTTGAATGAGCGTTCATTTGATGTATAGCTCAAGGTTCTGCGTTTTATTAAACTTGTTAAAATGTCCAAAATGTGCGAACCGCTGTTTGAAATAATATTACAAATAAACAGGAAATTGACTTCTCACAAGTGTTACAGAATTTTAGATTTCTTTTGAAATATACTTAACGCACAACATTGAGATATATATCATACAGAAGCTCTTGAAAAATTCTATTCGGGGTAACAATTTCAATATTTAAAAAATATTTAAAAAATGGAAATATTTAAAAAACGGAAAAACGTCTGTCGTTTTGGTTCATTGCGTCGATTTCCTGTTTATTTGTAATATTATTATTATTTGGGAAGTAGTTCGCACATTTTTGACATTTTAACAAGTTTCATAAAACGCAAAATCTTGAACTATACATTAAATGAAAGCTCAATAACATCTGACAGCATACGTACACAATATATTTCAACGATGCGTAGTTCTGAAATTACTAGTCATCTTGTTCCACAACTGACAAGATGCCCCGTGCAAATGATATGCCGTATTGCCGCCGTGCGACTTCGGCTACGACAACTTTGCTACTCGCCGCTTTCTCTCTTGGAAGCATTCAAAAGACGTCACTTGTTGTTTATAATGCTGTTTAGTTCTTGACAAGTTTATCCGTCAGATAAAATTTAAAACCCCTCGAACCTCCTTCACTTGCGAAGATTTCGATCTCTGGCGGCGCATGCACTTTTCAATCGGCAACCTGTTTTTCGGTTTCCGGCGATGGATCGTTTGCGCGGCCCGCGTGAGAAGGCTCTGGGAACGAGATTGACACACACACGGATACAATCTCGTACCCAGTGCCTGCGATCCTTTTGGTCATTACCAAGGAACGGAGGCTCTGGGAAACTCCGATGAAAAAGACCCTCAAATTGGGTTTTTGTTCCCAGTCCTCTGGTTCCCAGTTCGTTCGCTTGTTCGAAGACCAGGAAAAATATTTGTTTACCAATAAAAAAGGCCCAACATGTTTTACAAAGCTCTCGACAATACAATCGATACAAATGGCCTTTCTTCGCTTTTCTCAAAATCGTCAACCAGACGATTTGACGAGTGTGTTGTAAATGTCCGCGTCGCCGTCGGCACTCGGCAGTAATCGGCTCAGCCGCTCAGGTAAGAAATTGTGCTTTTTGCCAGGAATTTTTGCTAAACTACATCCACCTTGTATTCTCTAATATAACTTTAAAGTTCTGAGACGAAACTGCGAAGAATTACGAGACGAGTCAGACGATGGATGTTTGTTTGGCGACGAAGCGACAATAATAATAGTTTTTACTTGTAAATTGTTGGGATTTTTGCTGTTTTGAATTATGTCATGTGTTCAATTATATTTTGGGTCTGTCGTGTATAATTATGTGTTACAGAACGTCGAGAAATCGATTAAACAAGTTAGCAACGTGCACCCCATTTGAAATTTTACTGTTTTTAAACTAACCAATCAGATGACGAGCCTCTGATTCTTGGTAGTGGCCAAAAGGATCGCAGGCGCTGGGTACGAGATTGACACGGATATCGATACAACAACAGCAGGGAATTTTGTCTGCGCATGCGTCGCGCGAGTTGTCGTGGGGAGTCTGGGGACTTCAAAAACATAAACAAAGATGACGGTAATTTTTCCCCCCATAACCCTTATGGCCTTATTTCCCCCAGAAAAAGGTGTATTGTTTGTAAAACGGCTTGTGAAAAGACACTGGAAACAGTCAGAAGCAGCCTCCCACAACGTGAAGAAATAGAAATATATTTTAATGAATCGTACGATATTAAATTGGGTAACAACGACTTGAGTACGTTGTGGTCAACATACCGCGGCTTCAAATGCACGCAGTTTAATTGAGCTCAAAGCCCCATTTCCACAATTTTTAGAACAAAAAATTGTCGTTAAAATTTAAGAAAATCAACTAAAGACTGACAATCGGTAAAAATATTTTGGAGCAATTAATAGGGCAGATTTTGCAGAAATTGACAATATTTGCATGTCGTCGCCGTAGTGGCGTAGGCATGTCAAACTTTATTGTAAGATCTCATGCGAGACAAAAAAACTGATTATATATTTCTATGTACGAACGGAATTATACATAAATTTAGCACAACGTTGTGGCAGTTAAGAGGTCTTGCTCGACATAAGACAGAATCTGAGTACGTTTTAAAGACAGCACTAACTAGTAAACAAGTCGTCGGATGAAAGGAATAAATACATAATTTACCCACTTTCCCTAATTTTCCCATTACGAAATACCTCTCAGATATCAAAAGCAGTAATGGAACAAAATGAAACCAGCATTTAAATTTTGGGGAAGAAGGCAGATTTCGAGTCATAGTCGATCGAACATTCGCTATTAATTTGACTCCAATACGGCTTCTTCGTACCATCACTTCATCTTCGATATTTATACACCTTCCTGGCTAAATGTCTTCTTTCACCTATCAGAAGAACGTCAGTGTCTCCACTAATTGGACAACATAGTTTAAAACTCTGGTTGATCGACAGATTGTTAGTAAATCTTGAAGTATCTTGGTCGTCATACCTTCTCCACATTTTCAAAATTTCGCCAGACGATCCAATCTCGAGCCCATAGTCACTCCCTTTTTGTCACAAAACACGATGAGCCCGCGATATTTTTTAACAACGAAGACAAAATTCCCTGCTGTTCGATACAATAAGTTAACAGGGGGGAGAGCAACCTCGTCCCAGGGCCTTTTGCGAAGGGGCTGCGCGAAAAGGCCCTTGGCATCGGCTGGTGGGTTCTGTGTTTTCATTGGTTGCAAAGTTTGAATGAATTTGGTCATGACTCATATTCGGCAATAGCTCATTAAAGCGTCTGCGTTTATAGTTTGACCTGTTCTTATACTGATGAGTAGCGATAATGGCGGATTCCGATAACGTTTGGCAAATTCAGTGGCGAAAAACCGACTCTCGAGGATAAAAATCTTTGCTCGGAGTTTAATCTGCCGTCTTTCGAAAGTCGTCATATGGTTCGGTATTCAGTAAAAGCAGCAAGACAAGGATTTATGTGCGAATGTGCAGAATACTTGTGAAATTATTTAGATCACCGAGGACGATTCGAGTTCAAAGTTAGGTGCGACTGTGCGAGTGAGTACGAGTTTGGAATTTTATACTGTTCAGTCAGTTCAGATAAAAAATAGTTGTGAGAAATGTAATACATTAACGCGAGTATCACATTTCGAATTTAGTCAATTACTCAATTTTCAAGTATTCGAGGTTGTTATGTATATAATTGTATATATTCATTTTCCAGTTTCAAAGCGAAAAATCTCAAAGAACAAAGAGTGGTAGTCTGGTAGATAAACCTCTCGGAAACGCCGTTAAAATGTGGTCCTCAATGACTATATTAAAAGTGGCTAATATTATATTTTAGTCACACAACTAAGATAACAATGCAGAGTGACAAGGAAAATAACCGGCCAAAAATTGTCAACAAAAAATAGCCGCGCAGAAAATCTTATGAACGCTATATTTTAAGTATGTCGTTTTTCCTGATATAAAAATATACATATATCTACGCCAAATAATAAAATATGCGTGTATAGAACTGAAAAGCTAGAACGCTTCATGCAGCCTTGTAATTTCTCTGGCGAGTCACGATCGGAAATCGCATAGACAATCGGTCACTTTCATGGGGCAGTTCGCAGGCCACGTGCGTGCTGGCTCAAGTTATCGGCCGAACTTGTCTGGAAATTTTAATATTTATAAATTCTAAACACACACACGCAAAACAATAACAAGTGAACTGTCCATATATAGCCAAAAACAAAATCAAGACAAATAAAAAATCAATAAAAATTATCTGATAGTTGAGATCTTTATTCACGCTCCATAGTGGATAATTTGGGTTTGTTTTATGTCAACTCGTCACTTCGTCACTTCGTCAGTCGTCAAGTATACTAATTCTACGACTGATTCGAATTTTAAAATCCATTTAAAGGCCAATTTGTTACACACATCTGCCAAAAAAAAACAACCCGACTTCTTTTGGGGGTAGTAAACGGCCAACAAACAACAGATTTTAGTCATTTAACATGGAAGTTTAATAGTTTTGATACGATACTAGATCGCACCTTGTTCTTCGTCTAATTTTTCGCCATATTTGATTTCAAGTCAGCAAATGCTTGATATCCTACAATATCCCTAGTATCCTCTTCAACGGATCCATTATTTTCCTTTATCTTCGTAATTTTATCGTATGAACCCACATGTACAACAACGCTCCTTCGCTCCTCACTCTTCGCTCCTCATTCATCTCACGCCTGCCACGCTTGGTCTCGCGTGTATTGATGACGTTTACACGCAAGATATTCGTTCTACGCATGCGTAGCTAATCCAGATCAACCTGTAGGTCCCAGTCGACAGCCGCAATTTCCGATCGTGTTTGACGTCTTGCCAATTTCACTTTGCCACATCATATTATGTGATTTCGACTTAGGAAAAATAAGGGCCTTTTTGGCGCTGCCCCTTCGCAAAAGGCCCTGGGGACGAGGTTGGGGGGAGAGAAAAAAGAAAGGAGAAGGAAAGGAAATATAACAAAAGGAAACCAAACCAAACAAATATCTCAATGAGATATCTAGCCTGCTTGCAGCCCGAAATTTTGTAAACTCTAAATGGTGGTAAAGTGTTCCTAGCCGACTCAACGCCTAGGCTGCCTAGGGAGAAAGCGGGTCAAGGCCAGCATCATTCAGTTAACATTTTCACAGTAACAAAATAAAACTGTAGCTTCAGTCACCGTTCCTTTAAAGGGCGTATGAAATAAAAAGACAACGTTGAGGAAAACCTTCTTATTGAAGGACATTTTGAAGTTATAATATAAGGGATAGTTTTTACACCTGTCGCGTATATCCATGGTATATCTCACTTCGGTTTCGAGTTGTTGAAATTTATAGTATGTTGACATTTGTTCGTATATATGTAAATACAACTTCGCCACCTACGTCACAATGCATAATGAATTTTGCTGATGTAGTTGTCTAGCAAAATCACTTATTAAAACTGTTTAGGTGTATACATGCAGTATGTGTATTTACTAAACCAGCAACGTTTCGAGTTATCTAGTTGAATAATCTCAAAAACTCAAGTTATACCACCATTCTTGGCTATATAAAATGTTAGTTAATTCCATGCTCTTTTCTCTTAACATTGGAAAGATTATAAGAGGAAAATTCTAGATCGTCTTAAAAACTTGGTGATATCTGGTGATGGAAGTCATGACAGTATGGGCCACAGTGCTAAATATGGTGCTTACACAATATTTTGCTGTACTTCACCTCAAATAATCGATTTTACCTTGCTCCAGGTAATTAACACTCTCACCAATAAATTCAAATTTAAATAGAAATTATATCAGGGTCACAATGCATGTGTTGTTTTGTTAGCCCCATGGCTGAATGTGTACATAGTAAATGGATACCTCATATATGAGGTCTCGAAATATCTCCTAATCGATGTACAATTTATTTAACCATGGACAACATGTTTCTATTTTAGAGAAATGAAGTAGGGAGCAGTACTGCTATGGAATATGCAGCTTTTCAGAGATGTAAGGACTTTCTCTTTGCTCAAGGTTTAGATATATCCACCCTTGTGTCAGACAGACATCAGAGCATTGCAAAACACATGGGGCTGGCTGGGAAGCGTACAAAAAATCTGGAAATTTTGTACGCTCGTGGGCTGGCTGGGGAGCGTACAAAATATCTGGAAATTTTGTACGCTCGTAGGGAGAAACTACCCAACATAACCCATTATTTTGACGTATGGCACTTGAAAATGCGTTTTATCATCAAATTCGACTAGTATAAAGTTAAATAAAATATGGAAAGGTTTACGGATCGTGGGTACTGGATAAGTTGCTGTTGCTCCTAAAAACCAGGATTTCAGTTCCAATCGAAATTTCAATCGGAAAGTTTAACAAAACTGATTTCAACAAAAAATATGTGCGGATTGGCGGAATGGCAAATTTGACTAAAACGATTAGCGGATTGTCGGATTTCCGTACCCCTATTCACCTACTCCCTTAAGAAAAAAATAAATCTGAAAAGATCGACGATATTGGATATAAGAAGCTATTTATCGATGTTTAAAGGCCATTGCCTTCTGTAGGGTCAAGTGTCTCTGAGCGCACTGATTGGTCAGAAGTGACATTCTAAACATAATAATAGTATACTGGATCAAATTTAATCTCGTACCCAGCGTCTTATCTCCGCTCCCCCCTCGCTGCGGAAAGACCCTGGTACACGCTGGTCACGTGTCGTCTATCAAAATGTTCGACTGTGGGAGTGTCCCCTGCGTATCAATGCTTGACCTCGCTGGAATAGGCGAAGAAATGCTTGTATGCGTATCTTGTTTTGTTTTCTGGTATTAGATTTTGAAATGAATCGTTAAACCGCCGATACGGTTTTAAAATTGAAACAAGTTGTTTTGACAGCTATTGTCTTTAGTTTATAATAAATCGCTGTGTTTATTTAAGTTTACAATGAAGAAAGTTTTTTAATTCGTTTAATAATCGTCAACCTGGGTGCTTAAATTATACAATATATAGTCGATTAATCGATATCTTATTATTATCATTTTTCTATTTATATAAACTCCAGCAAAGGTGAAATGTTGAACCTTTGTTGTCATCTGTCTGCATTTCTGAATGTGCTGTGTTGTTTACTTAAAGAAATAGTACTTTCAGTAGACTTCAAGAAAGCGGGCGAGTCTTATGGATTTTTCTGCTTCTTTGCTGTCACAAACTTCTTGTCCGATAAAGAAACCCCCGTTGTTGAATACCACACGCGAAAGCTGCTGTTATATTTAAGTGAATACGTCCAGTTAAAAGCCTCGCGATTCGAATGCTTAAAACGAATATTCTCCCATCAATAACACATGTCGCCAGCGCTACAAAGCCAGCAAAATATTGATCTTTGAGACTTTGGCATTCTTATTAAATTATATCTCGTTTCGGATTGTTTCTCCAAGCCGTTGTGCACCTTTCGTGAGTCGTGACATTTCATCTGGCCAGATGTTTTGCGTTTTGTATAAACACTACTCCGGTCGGTAAGTCGAGAAAGTTGTTTGTACCACCCTACCCACACTAAATTTATTTTGTACTGCCCATATTTTCGGCAGCACGTGACCAGGGTCTTTCCGCAGCGAGGGGGGAGGGGGGAGCGGAGGTAAGACCCTGGGTACGAGGTTGGATCAAATCGTCGAAAGCTCAAATCTCGTCTCCAGGACGTTTGCGAGAAGCAACAACAAACTGACAAAGCGAGAGAACGGATTTAGAGAATTATCTGATTTGCACGTTTAAAACTTCTTCTTCCACACTCCTGGCAGTCTGTTACGTTTTCAATTAGAATTACGCGTTAGCCAACGAAAATCATCATATACAGTACCCGAGGCCTTTGTTAAAGTAGCCAATCAGGACTACTCCCAAAATCTGGAAGTACTGCACCAATTTTTAACGACTTTTGTATCAGGTCATGTTTCTGGAAGCCTGTGTACAGCTTGAATATATATATATATATATATATATATATATATATACCTGTAATTCAGTCTGTGAAAACTCGCATGATAGGCTTGTCGACCCCCTGCTGAGCTTCTCAGATCTGAGAAGTAGATTCTGAATGGTTTAACACTCGTATGATTCATAGTTTATTTGATTGGATTATTTGATCTCACGAGAATTCCTAAAGAACCAATTGTAACTGGAATAAGACAGGGTTGTCATTTGGACAACCAAAAATGAAAATCTACTTCTCAGATCCGAGAAGCTCAGTGGGGGGTAGACAAGCTATCGTGCGAGTTTTCACAGACTGAATTAAAGGTAACAGGTCTATATTCAGGACGTCCATGTACACAGGCTATGTTTCTGGTGGATTTAGTACATATCATTTTTCAACTTCAAATCTGAATACATGAACTACTGTAAAACACCACAACGCCACAAGGGGTGTATATTCAAAAAGATTAGGGATATCTTGGAACGTACGTGAGACCGACTTTCACCGGTAATGACCTTAAGTTTAAACTGATACTTACCCGACCAAACGTTTGTTTTGAATTAAAAATTTGGAAAGTTCGCAAGTTCATTACACGTACAGTACGCGAGTTCGTTTTGAACTACGCATTTCATTGGCTGCTAGGAACCAAATAGGCAGTCAATCAAATGCGTAGTTCAAAACGAACTTGCGTACTGTGTAATGAACTTGCGCACTTCCGAACTTCCAAACATTTTGGTGAAAAGTATGTTGCAAACGACTGTAACCAGCTTTATACTTTCCCATTTTCCGCTTGATACAGTAAGATTCGCCAGCTTGAAACAGCTGGCTAAAATCTTGTCAAGTCAGTACTGATAGCCCATTGAATATCTAGCCTCATTACTGTACCTCTCTCTCCCCAACAGTCTCGTTGCGGATAGATTGTAAAAAATAGCAAATACTTACAGTCCGTTTCAGGATACTTTTGATGGAAATGTTCAGAAGTTCGTTCGGAGGTTCACAAGTTCGTATATATTGAACTAGGCATTTGATTGGCTGCTAGTTGCTAGTAGCGAACGAACGAACGTCAAAAGTAACCGGAAACCGACTAATTAACATTTTTTTTCATTCTTTTATTAGTTTCACTGACTTCCCCTCGACCACGACCCCCTGGCGCGGATATAAGCCCTGTTTTATTTGTTTTATTTTATTTCATCATATTTCACTGTGATGAAGGGCTCCGCTCAAAACGTCAGTTTTCCATTACCAAAAACCTCGGTGCCCAGCAACCTGTTCTTGTAACAAATTGTTAGTACATGGCGGACAACAGCAAACATGTACTGTAGCAGCTTCATGCAATAATGCCATTGCTACAACTTGTTCACAAGTTTGTCAAACCTGTTGCAAGTTATGCATGACTCAATTCTTCCTGTAAACCCCCCCCCCCCCCCCCCCCCCCCCCGAGCAATACTCCGGGGATTTGTATTCTTTTATGAAGCTCATCGCAGATTCCCCACCCCCGGGACTTTGAAATTTGACAATTCCCCACCCAGGGCAAGGCTGATAAACTAATACAAAAACACATGAGTTTTAGTATCAAACAAATGTATAATTAAACCCATTTTAACATCAAATGTAAATTAACTTAAACAGTTTTTTTTGCTTTTTCAGCATCCCTGCGTCGATTTTCCTCAATTTTCGGCAACCTGAGAAATCTTTCAATGAATTTGTCGCCATTTTGAATACGGAATACTTTAGTTACCAGACTCCCACGCCTCTTTGCATGCCCGCCCTTTACCCCCGGGACAAAATTAATAAAACAATTCCCCACCTCCAGGATTTGATTTTCTGCATTGTCCCTGGGGTTGCCCGGGGGGGATGGTCACAGGAAGAATTGATTCATGCATTATTTGGCAAGCTCTGAGATTTCAGTTAAGTGTGTAGGATCGTACCTGTACTGCATTAGATCAAAGGCATATTAAAGGCATATATTCTTTAGTGCATAATTTCACTACAAAATGACTCACTATAGTGATACATTCCAAATAATCATACACAGCAAAATAATAGTATAGATTGAGTAAAAGAAATCTGTATCAATAAATAATAGTACATGAATAGAGTGGAATTATAGTTTAAAGTGAAACAAACATCCCTGGGCATAAGTTGCTAACCTTGTTCCCAGGACTTCCCTCAGGAGCTTATGAATTGAATTCAACAAGATGGTGGAGCAAATTTCTTTCTTTATCTTGAAGTGAATATCACAATACTGTATTTCTCTTTGAAATAAATAATGTACATAAATTATATGATTATTCAGCATGTACAGTACTGTAAAAGTAAATGACTTGAGTAAAACATTTCTCTCTCTTTGTACCTGGGTCCATTCATATGGTCCCGGTAAGTGAGGCTTAGTGAGCTGGCCCACTTAGGAAGATCTCACATCACACTTATTTGTCCATTAAAATTCCATTGTGTTCCTATGAGAAACCAGACTAGCTCAATTGCCAAGATCTTAGCAGCATGTGCCAAGTTCTTGGTATACAAGTGAAAACAACAAGGTAAAAATTTTCCCATACGAACAGTTCATCCCCCCCCCCCCCCCCCCCCCCCACACACACACACACAGGAACAAAGTAATTAACCCATTGCTGCCTAGGCTGTCTGAGGGTTCTCCCTTACATGAGTAAAATCGTCTGGTGTTTAAAGTGGTTCTCTTATGAAAATATTGTTCGTAATGTTGCTGCATAATCTTAAAGATATTATGGTAGTTGGTGATTATGCAAAGTTTTATTTTGAAATTCTCCAAAACAAAGTTGCATTTTACGTGCAAAGTTTTTATTTCGGAGTCAGTGCCACCATTAAAGTGGTCGAACTTGAGAAGAATGAGTTGAGGAAGCTTATGACATCATAGACTCAACAAAAACAAAACAACATTGCTGTTGTCAACAAATGGGTCATTGTTGTTATTGAGTCTATGATGTCATAAGCTTCCTCGACTCATACTTCTCAAGCTTGGCCACTTTAATGGTGGTGCTCCAAAATACAAACTTCACACATAAAATATCACCTTTTCTTTAATGAATTTTGAAATGAAACTTTACAATTTGACTAACTACCATATCCTCTTTAAGATTATGCAAAAACATTGCCCACAATATTTTCATCAGAGAACCACTTTAAGACACAATATTAAATGGGCTGTTCTTGGTCAGCTCAGGTGGCAATGGGTTAAAGACAAAAAGTTTCATTATTTTTTTTTCAATGAGATTTTATAAGGATAATTGAAAATTTCATTCTTTACTGAATTGGAGCCAAACAACATGGTAGACATGTATACATGTTACAGAACCATCCTCAGAGAAACATGTGGAAAATTTTCATGATTTTCTTACACTGCTAAAGTCAACTGAAAAATTCAGCCGACTCAAGCAGCATTTGAACTTGCACCTTTGGGATACCGGTCCACCACTTTACGGTATATCTGTTGAGCAAGATATTCTCGTGACAACTTAAATGCTAATCCATGAGGAAGTGCAGTGTTTCAATTCTATTACAGAACCATCCTCAGAGAAACATGAGAAAATGTTCATGATTTTCTTACACTGCTAAAGTCAACTGAAAAATGTGGGTGACTTGAGCGGGATTTGAACTCACACCTTCTGGATACCAGTCCACCACTCTATGTTGAGCTATTCGAGCCACACAGGGATTGGAGGTGAGTTTTATCCAACTTAAGGAGGTGAGTTTTATCCAACTGGTATCCCAAAGGTGCAAGTTCAAATCCCACTCAAGTCAACCAAATTTTTCAGTTGACTTTAGCAGTGTAAGAAAATCTGGAAATTTTTTTTCATTTCATGTATACACTATACATGTACATACAGTATACAGTTTAGGTTTCCTATGCAGTCTACATGGTCTTTTAAAGACTAGTTAAGACTACTTCAGGCCAGGGTTGGATATAAGAAGATTTTTTTCAAAAATAAAATCTTCTTATTTCTTATATTAATATAAGAAGATTTTTTTCTATATAAGAAAATTTTCAAAAATTTAGCTAAATTTGATGACATCATAAAATGACGTACTCCAACGTTCGGAATGACATCATCAATTTGAATTGTATTTTTGTGTGATTCAGCACCTGTTCGCAGGTCAATTTGCTGTTATGCAATAATTTCACAAAAATACAATTGTTATTTATAAACGCTGATATATTTTTAAATATATATTAATTTCCAACGCTTAAAATCTGCAGCTTCAATGTGGAATAATTAACGAGAATAATATAAGAAGATATGTAAGAAGATTTTTGCCCAAAATATAAATCTTCTTATATTAATATAAGAAGATATAAGAAGAAATAATATAAGAAGATTTGCCAACCCTGCTTCAGGCTAACATGTCCACCATGTTTGGCTTCAATTGATAACCCTAAGATATCATTCTAGTAGATATTGAGCTCACTGGGTTTACAGGTAGATTAATTATACTGTATAAATTATTTTCCTTCATTCAATCCATGAAATCACGAGTTTTTGCATTTGATTCACATACCTCTACAAACACGCTCCCTATTTACATATTTCTTCAAACTGATCAAGCAATGACTTTAACGTCCTAATTTGCTCTGCCATACTGTAAAGCGGTTCCATACTACCATTCATTTCTTCACATTTTCCAATCAAGTTAGCCATGGCCTTGGTTGATGTGTCAGTAGCATTTCCAATGTTCTTCACGCATTCTCGATAGCACTCCGCATACTGCACACTGGTTGACGAAATACTTGTCATATTTCGAGTTAAGTTTTCCATCATTCGATTCAGGTTATGCTCGAGCTCTTTGGCCTTAAACTCCAAGGCTTTGATCGCCTCGATATCAACGACTGGAACGTCACAAGAGTTTGTTTCTACAGTTGTTAACTTCTGTGCCGACAACAGGTCCTCTTCGTTCGCTACATCAGCATGTCTAATATAATTTTGTTCCTGATCTGAGTTAGACATAAAATTATTTGTCGATGAGACAACACATAACTCGTCAAATTTGACAATATTTGTCCCTTCTTTGGTAGGGGCCAGATCTTGTAAATTTTCTTCGCTTTCATGCGCCATTTTATTACAATCTCGCACCCAGAGCCCGCGTTCCTTATGGCCATCGCCAGAACTCTAACGTGTCTTCTGTCTGTCTGTCTGTCTGTCTGTCTGTCTGTCTGTCTGTCTGTCTGTCTGTCTGTCTGTCTGTCTGTCTGTCTGCCTGCCTGCCTGCCTGCCTGCCTGCCTGCCTGTCTGTCTGTCTGTCTGTCTGTCTGTCTGTCTGTCTGTCTGTCTGTCTATCTGTCCGTCCGTCCGTCCGTCCGTCCGTCCGTCCGTCCGTTTGCCCGCCCGTCCGCTCGTCCACCCGTCCGCTTGCACGCCAGTTTTTAACCATTCACATGTTTTCTTATCCCTTCCTTCATTCGTATTATTGTAAAATTTTATATCTTTGTACTTTTCCATTCGTTCTTTCTGTATCTCCGCTTCCTGCAAGCATTCGTTGATCAGTGATCACTAACAGCTTTTAGCAGATTTTCGCTACTATTCGAAACATACTGGTTTCTTAATTAGCCATGTACTTCAACCTCCACAGTCCTCAACACTTATCAACCCTCTTCCTCCTTCACTCCGTCAACAATACAATCTATATACATCAACTTCTTCTTGCGGATGTAACGGACGATACACTGTCACTGTCAGTAGTTTCCTCGTCTTCCTGGCCATTATTATTATTATTATTATTATTATTATTATTATTATTATTATTATTATTATTATTATTATTATTATTATTATTATTATTATTATTATTATTATTATTATTATTATTATTATTATTATTATTATTATTATTATTATTATAAGCTATTATTATAAGCTTATTCAGCTGCGCCAGAAACACCCAGAAGCACAAGAAGCGAAATTTGGAACACTTCTTCGTGGACCAATGCAAGATGTACCAGAAAGTTTGTATATTGGAATAAATGGAGAAATGATACGAGACGTTGCCCTGAAGACGAAAGGATCTGGCGGCCCATCTGGTGTTGATGCAAATGGATTCAAGCGAATACTTGCCTGCAAGTCATTCAAGCAATCTTCCACAGCGCTTTGTGAGGCATTAGCTACCCTAACAAAGACTCTGTGCACAGAATTTGTTGACCCATCTTCGATTGAGGCGATAGTAGCAAGCCGTCTAATTCCTTTAGACAAAGGTGAAGGTGCAGTCAGACCAATTGGGGTGGGAGAGGTGTTAAGAAGAAGAATCAGTAAGTGTGTGATGAAGGTTGTCAAACCAGATGTAATGGAGCAAGTGGTTCACTTCAGGTCTGTGCAGGTCAATCTTTCGGGAGTGAAGCTGCAATCCATGCCATGCGTAATATATTTCATGCAGATGACACAGATGCGATCTTGCTCATCGATGCCTCCAATGCCTTCAACGCCCTGAATAGAGCTGCTGCTCTCCACAACACCAGAGTTCTATGCCCGACTATTGCGACCTATGCGATAAATACGTATAGGTTACCATCACGATTGTTTATAGTTGGAGGCCAGGAACTCAAATCGTCCGAAGGTATGACACAAGGTGATCCTATGTCAATGGCCATCTACGCATCAGCCTTCAACCACTCATCACACACTTGCATCTTGCAAGTTCCACAAAGCAGTGCTGGTTTGCCGACGATGCAAGTGGAGCAGGATCTACAACGCAGTTAAAGAGGTGGTGGGACACATTGGCAGAAACTGGGCCTGACTATGGTTACTATCCAAAGGATGAGAAATGTTGGTTAATCGTAAAACCGGAGAAAGAAGAAATCGCAAGGGAGACCTTTGGAGAAACTGCAATCAACATCACAACGCAAGGACAGAAACATCTAGGAGCAGTAGTTGGATCGAGATCATACCTGACGGAATATGTCAACGAGAAAGTAGAAGAATGGATAAAAGAGATAACCAAGTTAGCTGAATTTGCAACAACACATCCTCAAGCAAGTTACGCCGTTTATACCTTTGGCCTGAAACATAGATGGATATATTTATTGCGAACTCTACTATACCCGAAATTCAAGATCTAATACAACCATTAGAGAATGCAATAGCCAAGGTCTTCCTACCAGCTTTGACAGACCACGACTGCACCCAACTTGAGCGCGAGATTCTGGCACTACCAGTGAGAAAGGGTGGTCTTGGAGTCACAAACCCATGCCAAGAAGCAGATGAAGAATACGCAGCGTCCACAAAGTTGACAGCCCCATTGGTGGAACAAATCCAATCACAAATGCATGAACTACCTGATGATTCCAGAATACAAACGCTGAAACAGATGGTACGGAAAGAGAAAAACGAGGTCATAAACGAAAAAGCTGAAGTCGTCAACAGCTCAGCATCGCAAAAGGCGAAGCGAATGTTGGAATTTGCCTCAGAGAAAGGAGCCTCTACCTGGTTGACAGTTATCCCGATTTCAGAGATGGGCTTTACTTTAAGCAAGCGTGAGTTCAGAGATGCATTGAAGTTAAGATATGTTTGGCCTTTCAACGATAACCTATCGAAGTGTGTATGCGGAGAGTCCTTTAGCACAGATCATGCAATGATATGTAGACGAGGGGGGTTCATCATTCAACGCCACAATGAATTACGAGATTTGGAAGCTGAACTCCTGAATACCGTTTGCAACGATGTGGAGATCGAACCAGTGTTGCAAGAAGTCAATGGCGAAGTCCTAAACCCAGGATCAAACAAATCAGCGGACGCCCGACTTGATGTACATGCACGTGGTTTTTGGGAGAAACAAAGATCTGCATTCCTTGATGTCCGGGTATGTCACCCAAATGCAGAGTCTTATATGGATCTAACTCCTAAACAGATCTACCGCATGCATGAGAATGAGAAGAAACGTATGTATAACAAACGGGTCACGGATATAGAGCAAGGAACATTAACACAGATGATTTTTACAACAACTGGTGGAATGGGAGAAGAGTGTCTGAGATATCACAGTCGATTAGCTGAGCTACTCGCTAATAAGAAAGGAGAGATGTACTCGAAGACAATGGCGTGGATAAGAGCAAAGATATCCTTTTCAATCCTTCGATCAGCCCTGTTATGTCTAAGAGGGTCTAGAGTGATAAGAAGAGTACATTGTAATGTTAAAGATATTGATTTAGACATAGAGACTGATGTTGCAAGGATCCATTAGTTGTTTGTTTTTTGTTCTGACTATTTAAGGAAGATTCATTCTAAATAGGTTATTCCAATTATTTTTATTATTTTTTTCAAATAAATTTTCAAAGATTTTAAAATATTTTAATCTATATTTATAATATTATCATTTATTATTATTATCCATAATTATAATCTATATTTGTAATTATTGTAAGTTAAGTTGGATTTTTTCTGAATGAAACTGTATTTTTTAGCTTTTGATGTACATTTTAACTAATTTAATATTTGAATGGACTTTATTATTATTATTATTATTATTATTATTATTATTATTATTATTATTATTATTATTATTATTATTATTATTATTATTATTATTATTATTATTATTATTATTATTATTATTATTATTATTATTATTTTATTTTATTTATTTTTTTATTTATTTATTTTTTGTTTGTTTTTTTGTTTCTTGACACTAATTAATGTGCCACTGGTATGTCTATAGCTTTCCACTGCTAAGTATCCGTGCAGTTCCAAGTAGCGTCGTTTTCTGTACTTGCTCTACTTTTACGATTACAGATATTCCGACCAGTTCTTTTCATCCATTGCTCAAACTTCTTGCTTACAGCGCCCAAAGCTCCAACGACAACTGGAACTACGTTTGTCTTTCGCAGTGACCACAAGTTCTTAATTTCTCGTTTCAGTTCTTGATACTTGTCATCACTTTTCTGTTTCTTTCACACCAACTCTGTTGTCTGGTATGGCAACATCAATTAGTATTATACACGTCCGCTCTTCTTTCTTTCTTTACTACTCATAGGCGTAGCAGCCCAATTCTGTTTGGGGGGCAGAGATTTTTGCCCGAAAAATTTAGGGTTATTTTTCAGTCTTCGTCGTATGAATTTTGCTTGAACATTTCACAGTAATACATATCGAAATTGCCCGAAATTTTCAGCAGAATTGAAAGTGCCCCAATTTTCCTTTTTCAAATATTGGGAGGGGGGGGGGGGGGGGGGGGCAATTGCTCCAGCCTAATACGCCTATGTTAGTACTACCAAATCTGACTTTCTACATTCTATATGGTGGTTGGCTCTTTGAATCATAAAATTTGGCCCAGAGCAGTTTTACGTTATCTGACATGCTCATA
Organism: Paragorgia papillata; assembly: GCA_035771165.1. NCBI lineage: Eukaryota > Metazoa > Cnidaria > Anthozoa > Scleralcyonacea > Coralliidae > Paragorgia > Paragorgia papillata. The sequence continues at coordinate 3,401,975 of JAWNZC010000406.1, forward strand.
CCACTTGTTTGCCCTTTCCAGATTATAATTTCCGCATACTGACCAGTGTATGATCCTCGCCACACTATCATGCCGTCTTTTATATTCTCGCTGGGCGAGTTTCTTGCATTCACTAATCAGATGTCCGACACTTTCTCCTTTTTCCCCGCAAAGTCGGCATAACGGTGAATCTACAGATTTATCAGTCGATGTTGAACTTGGTATAGTTCGTTGGGTCGTAGTGCTTGTTCTTGTGCTGCACATATTAGAGCTTCTGTTTCCGGATTTAGGTCACTCTTTTGTAACCAACTCCTCATATTTTCCTTGTCGATGTCTTCACTTCTTTCCCTGATAAACTCATGGGGGGGCGGAACCGGGGGGGGAGGCACTGCCCCCCAATAATTTTGTTGGGGGGGGGGGGGGGGGGGGGGGGGGCTGGGCCCCCCCAATAAATTTTGGCTTCAAAAATTTAATATAACTGCGTTGTTTTGATTTCAGATATACCTTACTATTCCCGTTACCACTGCCACAGCTGAAAGATCGTTTTCAGTTCTCCGACGGCTGAAAACATGGCTTAGAAGTACGATGACACAAGAAATGATGAATAACTTGCTTTTGCTGCATGTGCACAAAGCGATTACCGATGATATTAATCTAAAAGAAATTGCAGAAGAATTCGTTTCTCTTAACGAACGAAGAAAAAAAATTTTTGGAAGCTTTAAAACTTAGCAGCTGTTAGCTAACTTTGTAAGACGTGTTTATTTTATCTTGAAGTTTCGAAATATTAAAATTGCGCAAACGTGCCAGTATAATTCTTTATTATGACTTTGTATTTCCGACTCAAAACCTCACTCAACATCTCATAAAACCTCACTGAAAACAACCTGAAAACGCTGGAAATTTTTCCGGGGGAGTATGCCCCCGGACCCCCTAGATGTCTCGCGCCTTTCAAGCGCTCGCAGTCCCCCCCCCCAATAATTTTTACCTTCCGTCGCCCATGGCCCCCCAATAATTTTTACCTTCCGCCGCCCATGAAACTGTCCATACATTCTCTTATATGCATCCATATCTTTGTTCTCTTTCTTCAAGACAACTTGTTTCCTTTGGCATGCAATCGTCAGTGTTGATGACTTTTCCTTCTCTTACTTCATGCAGCAATGGTTCTACCGCGTTCCTGATATATATTATACCACCCGACACTGTTCTCCTCTGATCCGATACATGTTTCACAGCTTATCACCCTTACCCTCTTCTTCTACCTCCTTTTTCTCTTGGTATGTATAGTCTTTCTACGTCACTCTTGGGATGAAACGCTCCATACAAATAACAATGTCAATACCTTTCTCGTTTTTCTATCCAAATTCTTCACTTCCAGTCTTCCTCCTTATTCCAGGTAACTATTCCTTCACCATATATCTAAGTAGTGCCACTACCCACGTATTCACAGGCCACAGCCAGCTTGCATTTTGTTCATTATTATTATTATTATTATTATTATTATTATTATTATTATTATTATTATTATTATTATTATTGTTATTATTATAATAAACTGTTAATTAATTAACTGTTAATTGTTAATTATTATTATAATTAACTGTTAATTAATTTCGATTATTATTATTAATCCAACTAAACTGTTTCATATTCCAAGCTGGATTCCAAGATTATCTGATCCTGAAGTTCAATTCAACCTTGACCCTCCAACTTATCAACAAGTTACTAATGCAATACGTAGAATGAAGACCACTGGTTCTCCTTGTCCCCTTGATCATGGGTTGCAACCCCTGCCCTTTTTAACCCCTGCCCTTTTTGTGAGACCTCTAATACTAGGTTAGACATTAGGTAAACAGATAATTAATCGTGTTGTAGCACGCAATACAATTCTCCGCAATAATGCGAGACCAAAATAAACATTTCCGCAACTGAAAATACGAGAAAAGCGTCCTAAAAATGCAGGAAATGCCGTTTCAGAGACCTAAAATTCTAAAATTTTCCGGGGGGACATGCCCCGGACCCCCCTAGAATCTCTGCTTCCCACACCACTGCCTTCTAGTCCCAAATTGTTTAGAATACTGAACGACTTTGCCCTTTTTTGGCGTTCAACCCCTGCCCTCGAAATTTTCTAGTTGCGCCCCTGGTCTTAATCCTCTACTATTTAATATGTGCTTCAACACTTTCATTCAACACATAAAGGCCGATAAGTACCGTCAATTTGGTTTCTCCTTCCAATTTCTAAACCCGATCCACTGGTTTCAGTTTGCTGATGCCGCGGTCATTAGTGGCCAATTAAGAATCAGAAAACTAGCATCTTCTAAATCGTTTCTCTATCTGGTGCCAATGGTCCAGTAGGATTATCCGGGTTAACAAATGTAGTACATTTGGTATCAAGAAAGCTTTAACAAATTAGTCCAATATTTACCTAAACTCTTAATTAACAGTGACCTAATCCCAACCGTTAAAATTGGAGAAAAAAAAAATCTTTCCGATATTTAGGAAGATACTTTGATTTTGATATGTCCAACCAAGAACACAAGTTTGAGCTCATGACCTCCATCATCACAGAACTGATATCTGATATTGACCTTAAACCACTACTTCCGAAAAATAAACTTCTTCTTTACAGTCGCTACGTCTTATCCAAAATATCCTGGCATTTTAGTGTTGCTACCTTGTCCAAAACTTGGGTCTCTGAAAATATTGATTCCGTTGTAAACAAATACATCCGTAAATGGCTGGAAATATCAGTATCGGGAACATTGAGTAACGTCTTTCTAACCCGTAATAAATTTGGTCTAAGTATTTTCCCACCATCTATCAAATTCACTCAATGTCAAACAGTTCTTCGAAATGCCTTGAAACATCTCCCAATGAATCAATAAAAGAGCTTTGGAAATCAACTAATAACATCACTAACATTCAGTATAAACTTTATTCAAACAACATAAATACCAGATTTGGTATATAAGATACATACATATAACATATAAACTAGAGTACGTGCTCAACTATAAACTTTCAAAACATCTTAAAACATTAAAACAGTATTTAGCTACCAAAGTCATAATTGTTTTGTCTTGCATAGCAATGACATACATGAAAAGGTCTTGATAGCTAAATTTAGAAAATGAGTTATTTATTTTACAGAGACTTTCCATAAAATTAACTCTAAGATCGGCGAACTTTGTGTTTCTGCATGACATTAAAAGGTGTTGTTCGTTCCCAATCTCATTTAGGTCACAATGTTTGCATAATCTTTCACTGTATGAGACATTTCCGTATCGACCAGTTTCAACAGGTAGTTTATGAGCTGAAATTCTTAATTTTGTAACCGCTTGACGATGTTTGAAGTTGCGAATTGAAGAAAGATATTTTTCAAAGCCAAAATTTATTTTCAGTTTTTTAAAGACTCTTCAGTATGATATTTACAACTCTACCAAGGAAGTTATCAAAGATTTCCGTTCTGGACAAGAGGATAAACTTCAAAACCACTTGACCTGTCAAGGCTCATTTTTCTCTGTTACGAAATTCTCCTTACCAAAGCTAAACAAATTCTGGTCTGCTTCTCAATCTAAACTACCAAAAAACATCTATAATTTTACTATGCGTTATATCAATAACTCTCTTCCTACCCGCAAAAACCTTTCCAGATGGGGTATATATCATCAAGTTCTGACTGTTCCTTTTGCTTATGCCCAGAAACTCTCCTCCACGTGGTTGCCGGATGTCAATCATACCTTGAACGTTTTACGTGGAGACACGACTCTATTCTGTACTTTCTTGCCAAGACCCTACAAACTGCCAATTGCTCCAACCTTTTTGTTGATCTTCCTGAATTCAAAAGCCCTTCAATAATAACTGGTGACACATATCGTCCAGATTTACTCCTATCTACTTCGAAGGGATGTCTACTATATAGTCGAGCTTACCGCGGGATTTGAATCCAACCTTCAAAACAACGTAGAGCGCAAAAAAGCCAAATATGCAGAAATAGTTAGACAACAAAGTGAACACTTTAGCACTGTTAAATTTGTCAATCTCTCGATCAGTTCACTCGGTGTTTTCGCAAAAGAGTGTACCTCCTTTATAGCAATGTTAAACGATGTAGGAGTTGATGCGAAGCATCAAAATTATTGTGTCAGAAAAATGATATCTCTATATTGCCATCAGAACAACCCATTATATTTTTTGCTGTAGAAGTAAGGAATGGACGAATCCTGACTTAATGATCAATTATCCTGACTTAATGATTAATAATCCTGACTTCAAGTAGCTTTGTTGTGATTCAAGTAGCCGATTGTAAATTACCTCAATGAGTGAGATTTACAATTGTTTGTTTAGAAAAAAAAATCATTAATAAAGTTTCTATTATTATTATTATTATTGTGTAGCACGTAGCCAGGTCAAAAAGTAAAGTCTGGCCAATTAACACTTTCCGTATAATTCTCTCTCCTTCAATAAGTACTATCTGTTGCATTGTCCTCACTATTCTTGTTACGTTCTTTTCTTATGCATAATTAAAAATATATATTTATATGGCATCTAGCTTTGCACTGAAAATTATTTTTGCCCAAAAGTTCTGCTTGAACTTTTGGGCAAAAATAATTTTCAGTGCAAAGCTAGATGCGTACTTTGAAGTAATCATAAAATCTGCCCAGTAAGTCTAGCACATATTATGTCAATATGTCACAATAACATACAAACGCTGCAATATTGGGCTACGTCCACACGTATACGTTTTCGTAGCGTTTTCATATTGTTTCAGGTAAGTAGACCATTGTTTTCTATTCCCTTGAGGACGAAGAACAATATGAAAACGCTACGAAAACGTATACGTGTGGACGTAGCCTTGGGGTAAGCCACGAAACTGACAGCACGGAAATTATGAATATTTTATGTGAACTATTGACCCGTATCACAGGACGATCAAATGTCCTGAATGCTCGTGTTTAATTACATATAAGCCATCGTTATGTGTCTGCTTCTTATTCGAAGCAGCATCCAGTCTACTACATCCAGATCAAAGTTTTCTGAAAACGTTGCCTGGTAACGTTTTGGAAATGGACATTATGCTACATAATTGCTTTTTCCTATTCTTGTTTGGTCTTGGAATTGGCCGAGCTCAAGGTAAGGGCGATTTCGTTAAACAAGGAAGTAGCCTAACCACTACCAATGCTGTATTTGGGCCAAAACATTGTGGAACAAATGTTATTATAGCAACATACTCGCTTGTTATTCAAGGCCTTTTTATTCGACGTTTAATTTCAGTTGTGTTACAGCAACTGATGTAATTTAGGCATCCAGAATGGGATATTTGCGTATCGCGCGACACTTCGTCTAGCGTATAGCAGAGTGATTTAAATTATTAATATGATTTCTATTTTACGTACGCTGAAAGAGAGTTTGAGCCTTTGAGCCTAAGAAACATGTCTACAATACCAGGTTTGTTATCGTTTAGTAATATAGGCAAAGGTTAAAAAATAAATTGGAATGTCCATCAGTATACAACCAACTACATTATACTTAACGAGTCTCAAATAGTAATCTCTGTATTGTGTCAAGTTAATTAAAACTTGTCCGATCTTGATTACATCCTACTCTGGCTATTAAACAGCAGAGCCAGAGGATATTATTTAAGTTGCCAGTAAAAGGAAAACAATTCGGATATGAACATTACCATAACTTTGTATGTTAAAAGCCACAACTAATCTCAAAATAGACACCGTCCGCGAACGTCCGCGGCTACCATAGCCTGCGTGCAGACGCTTGTAATCACCGGAAATACAAGCATCTGCACGCAGGCTACGGCTACCATGATCAATACTTATAATAAATTAGTTGATATTTAAAGATTTAAAGAAAAACTAACCATTTTTGAAAACTTTATTTGTACCATAGATTTTCGACCGCGGTATGATGGTCCCAATTGCGTAAACCCGTAGCGGTTTTAACATTTCGCTGTTTCACTCAACGAAATAGAAAAATGCATGCACCAATATTATCACCAAAAAACCCACTTTTTCTTTGACTCACTGGTTACGCAACCTAATTTCTTAAAGGCCCCCGTTTATACGTCTTATACGGTACCGGATGGATTCAGAACCGTACTCGAATTTGTACGATTCTGCTTCCGTTTACACTCTGTGGCGGAGGAATAACTCCACCAATCAAATAAAAGTTATAATAAATAAAAGTTAGGATTTCTTCAGGTACATTTGGTCAACTGACGTGCAGATCGGAGCTTAAATGTTTATTTCTTGAACAACGGCCAACGGGTAAACACTGACGAAAACTCTACGAAATTCGAACGGCATTTAAATATCACAATAACTTAGTTATGTAGAACTTCAGATACAAACTCTTACTCACATTTCCCAAAGGTCACAGTCGTCACTCTTCTCCGTTCCGAAATATTATGTTACACTGGCCGCCTTAAAATTCTCAAATGTCAGAGTTAATCCGATAATACGCGCAATAAATGATAATACGCGCAATAATATGAGCAATAAATGCTCAGATAAACGTCAAAGTGGTATTTAACCAAATCGCAACGAAAAAGTGGACACAAATAGCAAAAAAGTGGCCAAATATTGGAAGTTGCAAGAAAACGAACTTTCTTGCAAGAAACTGCACAAGATCTGCCAGGCGTTCCATTTCAAGTGCCCTCTTCCCATCAGCCCCTTCGCGCGAGACCCTTCCTCCCCAAAAAAGATGCCTGGGTACGAGGCAGGTTACACGCTGTGACGCCGTCTGTGATCTATTAGTACACACGCACAGAAAAATGTAATCCATTTGTTAAGTACAAATACAGGATTTTTTTCTCCCATTTTGCTATATAGAGCATAAAAATAGACTAATGACTTCTTCATTTACTTACATAGCAATGTAGACAATCTGCATGGAATGCTAGCTTAAAAGTATAGGACTCCCTAAGCAGTCTGGGTGGTATGTTACTATATATAAAATATATAGTAAAGGTAAATGCAGAGACGCTTTGAACTAAAGTCTTTTATCAAAAAAATCTTTTTGAACTACATTGTAAGTTTGTTGATAATTACTTACAATTTTTTTTCCCACCTAGATTGTAATTCAAGTAGCGTTGGTCTTCGAGATACTGATGGAATACCATACTACTACTTCCAAGCTTCTTCTTACAGTCCAAGTTCTTTTCAAAAGGAGTTAAATAAAGATGGAGAGGTTTGGTGTCCGGATCCAACTAAAGCAAGAGGCAGTTATCTTGAAGTAGATTTGGGTAGCAGATATTCTTTATGTGCAGTATCCGTCCAGGGCAGTACTAATGGACATGTAACACAGTTCAAACTTTCATTGTCATTAGACAGAATTACATGGACATCTCTTACGAAAAATACGTCAGAAATGGTAATTAGTGCATAGTCATTTCACTGGTTTAGTTCACGATATCTATCTTTATTAGAAGTCGATTTACGGAATTGCGTTAGAGTTGAAGATATGTCTTTATATGCCTTTTTTATACTATATACGTGGTCGGGATGCAATTTTTGTTAGCCTGTTTAACATATAGAGCATAATATAGTTAATATATTAATCGTATAATGCACTACGAAGTGTTTGCTCTTCAAGTCTTGGAAGTATCCTCTATATTTTTTAAGCTGTCATTCTCAATTCTAAATTCCTTCTTTATTATACCAGCCTGTAAATTCTAGCGTATTTGTCAGTTTTACGTTTTACATTTCCGAATTTAATTAATAATAATAATAATAATTTGTCTTTATTCATTTGATAAAATACATATCAAACATTACAAGTAAAAGAATTATATAATATACACTTGTTGACTGGCACCGAGCCGGAAACATCGAGTTTTACGGACCCGAAGGTTTCAATGTCACCCGAGGGCTTTAGCCCGAGGGTGACATTGAAGCTTGAGGGACCGTAAAACTCGATGTTTCTCGAGGCAAAAGTCAACAAGCGTTTTGTTATATACCAAAGACTTTTAAAATACCAAATACCAAACTGACTCGAAACTTGTAAAAGGCAAAAAGACTTACCAAAACACTTTGACTTTGTCTTCGTATTTCAATTCAACTGAACAAATACACCAGACTCAACAAGTACAAAGAACAGCTTTAAAGTTATCCAGATTTTCTTCAGACCTTCTTTGAAGACTGTATAGATATTCTTTCCTTTGGAAAATGGACTATTTCGTACCAAACAAGCTCGAAACAGCTCTTGTTTTCAAAATGTTCCGAAAAGTCCAAAGTTCTTGATCTGATGCAATAATCATTGTGTATTCACGTGAACAACGCATGATTATAGCTGACGTCAGAGGGAAGCATTGAGTTTGTTGAACAACATGTGACCATGATTTGACCAATAGGATTTCATCTTTGGCAAAGGAAAGTCTTTGGTATATAACAATATACACTTGTTGACTGGCGCCGAGGGAAACATCGAGTTTTACGGTCCCTCAGGCTTCAATGTCACCCGAGGGCTTTCTCGAGGCAAAATCAACAAGCGTTTTGTTATATACCAAAGACTTTTAAAATACAAAATACAAAATTGACTCGAAACTTGCAAAAGGCAAAAAGACTTACCAAAACACATTGACTTTGTCTTCGTAATTTCAATTCAACTAAACAAATACACCAGACTCAACAAGTACAAAGAACAGCTTTAAATTTATCCAGGTTTTCTTCAGTCCTTCTTTGAAGATATGTATAGATTCTTTCTTTTGGAAAATGGACTATTTCGTAGCAAACAATCTCGACACAAGCTCTTGTTTTCAAATGTTCCAAAAAGTCCAAAGTTCTCGATCTGATGCAATAATCATTGTGTATTCACGTGAACAACGCATGATTAAAGCTGACGTCAGAGGGAAACATTGCACTGTTTCCTTCTTCATTGTTGACGCCAGAGGGAAACAGTGCAATGTTTCCCTCGGCAAAAAGAAACATTGAGTTTGTTGAACAACACGTGACCACGATTTGACCAATAGGATTTCATCTTTGGCAAACGAAAGTCTTTGGTATATAACAAATATGTTTACAACTAGTAGTAATCAAAGATTAGCGAAGTGCGTTCAATTTTTTATTAGTAAATTAAAAGAAAGCAATAGCACATGGCCGCATCCCATGAGTACTTGAGAACCCAAATCGAGATATATGTCACAGGTCTGTACATGAAATCGAGGCAAAATGTGCGACATAGCCAGTCCAAGATGGCGTCCAAACTCTGAAATCGAATGGCATGCAAAAACACGCGGGACAACACGCGAGACTGAATTAGAAAGCGTTCTCCTTCGTCGAACGCAACTAGAAATTACTATCGCAAATGAAGTGCTGCCTAGCTCAAATGCAATAAGAATTAAGAACCTTAATTCAGTCTCTGTGCACTTTGTGGCCAACTTTGTGGCCCTTGCCCACTTGATCCAAGTTTGCCCACTCCACCCAAGTTTGCCCACTCCACCCAAGTTTGCCCACTCCACCCAAGTCTGCCCACTCCACCCAGGTTTGCACACTCCATCCGAGTTTGCCCACTTCATCCAAGTTTGCCCACTCCACCCAAATTTGCCCACTCCACCCAAGTTTGCCCACTCCACTCAAGTCTGCCCACTCCACCCAGGTTTGCACACTCCATCCGAGTTTGCTCACTTCATCCAAGTTTGCCCACTCTACCCAAATTTGCCCACTCCACCCAAGTTTGCCCACTCCACACAAGTTTGCACATTCCACCCAAGTTTCCCCGCTCCAACCAAGTTAATTTGCCCACACCACCCAATAAGAGCACACAGAGTTGCCTGTGGAGGAAGCTGGAAAGTCTAAAAATGTAATATTATTTACAGTATACAGTATACACAGAGTATCTACACTGAAAACTACAAATTACTACAACTTATCCATTGACACGATTGACAAGGGTTTTGACAAGATATACACACAATTAATGTACAAATACATGTAGTAAATAATCATGCCTCTTGCTCTAATGCTGTGGTAAAACTGTCAATGCAATTCAAATTGTCTCATGTTATGAGTTAGTCATAACTTATGACTAACCTCGTGACTAACTTAGAGCTTAAAAATATACAGCAATGTACCATGCATAATTATGAGTCCTTATAAAGAATATTTTTAGAATTAATTATAAGTAGTAAAATATGTTCTTAGCCGACAAAGTGTCAATGCCTAGAACAGCAGTTGGTATAAATGGCTCAGCAAGAGAAAATCATCACGCGTAATATCATTCTCAAAAGCAAGACACTGTCAACTCTAGCTTGTCGAGTTCCACTTGAATATACTGGATTAATAGCGCCGATGCACTCAAGACTGACCACTGAATGATGAATACTTCCGAAAGCAAATAAAGACATGATGTATTGTTCTTACCGTAAAATTTTCCTTCGGGAAGAAGGTAAACTGCTCATGATCATGGCATCGCCAGTTCAAGACTCCATCGCCGTCGTGGTGTTAACCTCCGGTAGAGCAATCCTTCTAGCGTATGTGATGTAGTGTAGGAAGAAACTTCCTACGTCAGAAAACATCATAAAATAGTCAACATTAGTCAACATATCGCAAAATCTCGATTTCGTTGACCATACATAGCTCGGTAAAGAGGTCTGGGCATGAGACACAGCGAACCCAAGGGCGCTTTCCAATTGACAAGGTTAGACCGATCAGTCCGGCCAGAATGGACTTGCTTTTGATTAGGACCAAATTTTCCAGTCAGATCATCCCAGGTCTCAAACGAATCGTGTTCCATTTAACTGGACTGACCAGTCTAACCGTGTAAATGGAAAGCCCCCCAAGTCAAGACATGCCAAGATTAGTGTGCTGCCTCGCTGCGCTCGGCAGCAATTATTAAAAAGTAAAAACTAGAGGCTTAATGCTACAATCTGAAGTCTTCTATTGCTAATTTGTATCTAAAACGTAATCTATTTACAAAAATGTTTTTGTATCGTTCGGTGTTTATTTGAGGGAGTTGACTGGTTCTGTGTCTAAGTCTAAACGAAGATTCTTTAACTTTCGGGAGAAGTGGATACAGTGGGTGGTTACTATCTCTCTTAATTTTGGTAAACAATCTTTTATCGTATTTCTCTAACAATTCACGAATATTCAGTAGTTCAGAAATATATCGTCTCTAAAAAAATCTCTTTAAAAAACATTGAATGTCGTTTAAATTTGCTTCACTTGCACCATACACTACAAGACCATATGTTAACTAAGGAAGAACAATTTGCTTTAAAAAGTAAATCAATTTCATCCTGAGCCTTCTTTTCTTAATCCCCTAATTACATATAGGCATTTGTTAGCTTCACTTAGTCTTATCTTAATATGCTTGGTAAACATGCAGCTAGACTGGAAAGTGACACCAAGAATTGTCAATTGTTCATACTACGTTATATTACTTTTTTCTCTATATTCAGTGGTGTTACACTTCTTCCTGATAATCAGTTCTTTGCATGCATTTATCGGAGTTACAGGTCATCTCGTTCTCTTTTGTCCAGTCCAAAATCTGCAGTAATGCCCTATTAGAATTATCAACATGTTCATTAACAGTAGCCAGTAAATTTATTGTATTAAAATAAAATAAAATAACAGTAAAATTATTTGTTCATTAACAGTAGTATAGTTTACATATAATGAACTATATTTTAAATTAAATCCAACATTACACGCGGTACAGTTCGAATACACGGATTTTATGTTTTCGTGAAATCGATTTCTTAATTATATTATCGTGATGTAGTTTTTAACGCTTTGGCAGTTTCATTGAATTTTCCCTGTTTTTATAATTTTGTTTTGATAACCTTTTTTAGACCTTCTCGGGAAATTCTGGCGCTGTTGACGTGGTTCGACATAACCTTTCTTCTTTACTCGTGGCGAGATTTGTACGCTTCTATCCAATTTTATACAAAGATCAGGCGTGCATGAAAGTAGAACTTTACGGAGAGAAAAGTGCGAAAGGTGAGGGATAGAGTTAAAATCATTGAACTTTAACTAAACTGGAACGCTATAACTCTATAAGACTGCATGGGTGAAGATTGGGTGAAGCCAAATTTCCGGCCGCTGGGGATAGCCAATGAAAAACCGAAAACTCGCTGCAAAAAACAACCAGAAAGTTTAGACATAAAGTTTTTTAGAGATGGTAACGAAGAAGCGAGTACGTATTGGGCTTATCGGCCTTGTACCTGAACTACATGTATTTCCACCCACGAAAATGGATTGAACGACGAAATATCTGCCGAACAAAAGCAAAATTCGAGTCCGAAACTCGTATGGAAAATGCAGGTTCTTCTTATTTTTCTTTGTTATCTCAAACGTTTGAAGGTTGTCATGCCAATAATTAGTAATAAGATCAAGGCTAAATTATATCTTTAACTCAAGTTTCCGTTGTGGAAATGTTAAATCTGACATTTCTCGATACGACGAGTACAGTAACTCCAGAGGCCAGAGCTGTAATAACACACGGTTTAAAGTGCATTTTGTTGAGTTTTTCCTACTGAAAATTGAGAAATTTAAAACCCATGCAACTGCTTTTTGAAGATGGAAAAATCCCTCGAGGTTCAATTTCGGTTTGTTTGTCTAAGTTTTGGTCTATAAATAGTAACTGTGCGCTTGGCTATTATGAATATTGCTTTACAGTATAATATTGCAACTAGAGTTTTTCAACTTACATGCTTTTGTATTTCATATAGAATCTTGTGACAAATCTCCATTTCGAGTTTTATCCGGGAATATTCCAAACATCAAGAATAATTCATCGTTAGATAGAGTCGTTAATTTCACGGGCAATTCAATATGGTGTGCTCAACGCAATTCAACCAGATCCCATTTACAAATTGACCTGGGTTCACACAGTGTAGTTTGTGCAGTAAGATCACCAAAGACAACATTTGGAAGAAAAATAACTTCAACAAAATATCTCTTAAATTTTTCAATGGATGGAATAAACTGGACGAAATATACACGGCATAATATCGTCGAGGTATAGAATGATAATTCAGTTTGCAGTTTTGACTGCGCGTTTGATCTGGCCGGATAAAACTTACTTCACTTAAAACATGCCGCTTTAGCATAAAAAAGAAATTAAACAAAAGATACCTTTCAAGATTTAGTTAAGAGAACATTTTCTTGACAATTCTCCTCAATTGGATAATCTTATTATGCATAATATTTAACAATTATTCGCCGAAGGCGAGGTGAATATCGGTGAATAATAACCATGACGAAGTCGAGGTTATTATTCACCGATATTCACTGAGCCTAAGGTGAATAATTGTTTTAGTATAAATACACATTTTCGTACTTTTAGGAACATCATTTTCTTTGAAATTGTTAATTTCCTCGTCTGTCGCATTGACAAATTGGCTGGCGACGATTTTGAATAAACGCTGTAGGTGATTATCGAGAATTGATCCGAAGTAGCTCGACCAATCAGCACGCGCGATTTTCTATAATCACCTGTGTGAATACAAAAGTTTTTTATTCGAACTATACATGCGTTCTAATACCAGGTTTTGGCCTATGATAAAAATGTGTAATTTTGAGAGAGAGAGAGAGAGAGAGAGAGAGAGAGAGAGAGAGAGAGAGAGAGAGAGAGAGAGAGAGAGAGAGAGAGAGAGAGAGAGAGAGAGAGAGAGAGAGAGAGAAACAAACAAACAAACAAACAAACAAACAAACAAACAAACAAACAAACAAACAAACAAACAAACAAACAAACAAACAAACAAACAAACAAACAAACAAACAAACAAACAAACAAACAAACAAACAAACAAAGAGAAAAACAGAGATTTTCAGAGATTAATTTAAAACATATGATACATCAAATGAAAAGTAAGTTAGATATTTACAATGTCATTCACTGTATGGAGGAGAGATGAAGATTTCCTTTTAAAACTACTTAGCGAGGTTATCTTCCTTAGATCAGCAGGTAAGGCATTCCAAGCTTGTACGCCTTGATATATAAAACGTTTTTTTAAATTTTCAGTAGAGAGGAGAGGAGAGGAGAGGAGGAGGAGAGGAGGAGGAGAGAGGAGGAGGAGAGGAGGAGGAGAGGAGGAGGAGAGGAGGAGGAGAGGAGGAGGAGAGGAGGAGGAGAGGAGGAGGAGAGGAGGAGGAGAGGAGGAGAGGAGGAGGAGAGGAGGAGGAGAGGAGGAGAGGAGGAGGAGAGGAGGAGGAGAGGAGGAGGAGAGGAGGAGGAGAGGAGGAGGAGAGGAGGAGGAGTGGAGGAGAGGAGGAGAAGAGGAGGAGGGGAGGAGGAGGAGGAGAGGAGGAGGAGAGGAGGAGGAGAGGAGGAGGAGAGGAGGAAGAGAGGAGGAGGAGAGGAGGAGAGGAGGAGGAGAGGATGAGGAGAGGAGGAGAGGAGGAGGAGAGGAGGAGGAGAGGAGGAGGAGAGGAGGAGGAGAGGAGGAGAGGAGGAGGAGAGGAGGAGAGGAGGAGAGGAGGAGAGGAGGAGAGGAGGAGAGGAGGAGGGGATAAGATAAGATAAGATAAGATAAGATAAGATAAGATAAGATAAGATAAGATAAGATAAGATAAGATAAGATAAGATAAGATAACTTTATTTACCCACGGTAGGTATTTCAGGAAAATAGGAATTACAAGAATAAACTATGCTAATTATAAATTAAGGTTACAAAGTTATATACTAATTAACTAAGAAAATATATAAAAAGAAAATGAAAAAAAATACCTGCTTTACAAAGACGCCGTGCAATATGAGAATTAGTCGCTCTGAAAAGTGTGGGAACTGATTTGGGTCTTAAAGTTTGCCAGTGAAGGAGCTTGTCTTAGGTTTGATGGTAAGCCATTCCACAGTACCGCTCCACTGTAACTGAAACTTCTTTTATAGTTTTATAGTAGTCAGTACGCGGAAGAGGAACTGCTAGCTTGTTTTCTACATTTCTCAAGTTATAAGACGTAATGTCCGTTCGATTGATAAATCTAGAGCTCAAATATTCTGGTGTTTGAGCGTTCAGAGCTTTGTACATTAAAATTGATTTATCAACTTTACGCTGGTGATCTAATTTGTTCCATTTCAACGAATGGAAAAGTTCGTTTGTACTAGTATCGTAACTTGAGAACGTAATTATACGCGCAGCACGATTTTGGAGTTTTTGAAGTTTTTGAGAAAGGCCTTTGTTACAGTTTCCCCAAACCACATTACAATAGTTAAAATGAGGTTGTACTAATGCATTGTAAACAGTTAGGAGTGTTTCACGAGGAACAAAATACCTAATGCGTTTTATTGCACTAATCCCAGATGCAATTTTCTTAGACATCGCGTTAACGTGGTTTTCCCAGGTCATATTCTGGTCAATTTTTACACCAAGTGATTTTGATACTGAAACTTGTTTCACAGAATTATTGTCAATAATGATGTTTGGGCTTTCTTGGAGATTAGACAATCTCTGTCTAGAGCCAATTAGGAGGGGAGGAGAGGAGGAGAGAGAGAGAGAGAGAGAGAGAGAGAGAGAGAGAGAGAGAGAGAGAGAGAGAGAGAGAGAGAGAGAGAGAGAGAGAGAGAGAAAGAAAGAGGGAGGGAGAGAGAGAGAGGAGAAGAGAGAGAGAAGAGAAGAGAGAGAGAAGAGAAGAGAAGAGAAGAGAAGAGAAGAGAAGAGAAGAGAAGAGAAGAGAAGAGAAGAGAAGAGAAGAGAAGAGAAGAGAAGAGAAGAGAAGAGAAGAGAAGAGAAGAGAAGAGAAGAGAAGAGAAGAGAAGAGAAGAGAAGAGAAGAGAAGAGAAGAGAAGAGAAGAGAAGAGAAGAGAAGAGAAGAGAGAGAGAAGAGAAGTGAGAGAGAAGAGAAGAGAAGAGAGAGAGAAGAGAAGAGAGAGGAGGAGAGGAGGAGAGAGAAGAGAAGAGAGAGAGAGAGAGAGAAGAGAAGAGAGAGAGAAGAGAAGAGAGAGAGAGAGATTTTAACTCGGAATTTCACCAATTACAGGAATTGCTTTTCATGAAAGCCGCACATCAAAACGACACATTTTTATCATAGTCCAAAACCTGGTATTAGAGCGCATGTATAGTATTACCGAATAAAAAGCTTTAGTATTCACACAGGTGATTATACAAAATCGCGCGCGCTGATTGGTCGAGCTACTTCGGATAAATTATCGATATATAGTGTAGTCGTATAATTGCTACTCTGAGTTTTACGCCTCACGTCTTGAGACGATCTTCAGGCAACTGTATACAGTCAATCGCATACAGTTGCCTGAAGATCGTCTCAAGACGTGAGGCGTGAAACTCAGAGTAGCAACGACTACATTTTAGGATTCAAACTGTTATTTCGCTCTACCAAACTCCTGGTATTGAGCAATCTTCAATCTACTACAAACGTAACACATTGGTAAAATATATATATAAACCAAATAGTGAAATAAAAGTAGCGTGCTGCGTAGGCAGTGTAGAAACAACAATCGAAATATAGTAAGGTTAGATATACTGCCGAAACAGAGAACGTAGGAGTCTAACGTTTCGAGCGAAGGCCCTTCGTCAGACGTTTCTCTCTGACGAAGGGCGTTCGCTCTGACGTTTCTTTCTGACGAAGGGCCTTCGCTCGTAACGTTGGACTCCTACGTTCTCTGTTTCGGTAGTATATCTAACCTTACTATATATATGCGAGTTGCACGATCATGCGCACGCATTATTTTGGCGGGCAACGGGCATAATTTTGGCGGGCCACAGGCATAATTTTGGCTGGCTACATGTATGTTGTGTGGTAAATGAAAGAAATTTGACAATTTCTGAAGATATTAGCATCAGGAATTATTTTTATCTTTAAAAATAGTTAAATTTCGTTTAGTATTGGCCACGTTTTAATGCATGTGGCCCATCAAATGATGCGCGCGCAACATTGTACAACTGGCCTATACTGTCCTGAAATTAACAATTAAGTAATTTGAGTCAATTTGAGCTACAGCATGATTACTGTCTAAAGGAATGATTAAAAATCTAAGATAACTTTGCCACAAGGCTTCCCTTAATTAGGCGCCATTATATACCGCTCATCCAGATTTTTTTCTTAAGTATAAACTGACTACGAAGCGTGTTAAAGCATAACTTTTTAGGATTATTAATTTATATAGGATAACACAATAAAAACACTTAAGTGCAATTACTTTTTCCTATAAAAGATTGGAAATTACAACTCGAAAACGGATAAAAATATGAACAGCTGGATTTGAGGTCAAAAAGGTCGGATATGCCAGTTTCGTGATTTTACAAAACAATCAACTGTAAAGAAAATTACAGAATAATATTAATCAAACAACACTATTTTTATACAAGTAAAATTAAATTGAATTTAAATTCAAATCTGAAGTCCAAGGCTTTAATTCCTCACGAAAGCCCGAGTCGACAATTAAAAAACAGTAAAAACATATTAGTATACGTTGTGTTTGCAAAAATTATGTTCTTTTTAAATATCAATTTATACGATTCTCAGCAAGGTTCATTCTTTTATTGTAGGTGCTTGATGACCTTGACGATAAGGTCTTTACTCAAAGAATCCTCTGCCGTTACATTAGATTTATACCATTGGGAAACTCAAGCTGCTTTAGCGTGCCCGAGATTTATGGATATTCTAGTGAAGGTATATAAAATACAAACTTTTCAAGGACAATTTTTAACACTACAGTTTCTAGAAAATCCTAAATTAAATCTACTGTTTGATAGCGCTCCCCTATTGTTACACTTATCGTTTGGCCATTTTATATTTAGTTTCAGATTTTTTCACTCTTATCTGTTTTCCTATTGTTTTATGGTCGCATGTCTTGAAGTACTGAGTCGGATATCCATTCTGTTGACGTACGTTAAGAAATATGTTTTTTTCTCAGCGAAATGTTTGATAACAAAATTTAGGAACAAATCTGGCCTGTCTATCAACGAAGGAACTACGCGCGGTTTTCTTATGACAGCATGATTTGCTAATCAAGTGCAAAACACTTGCATGTAACTATAGAAATGGACTCTACCAACGCTCGTTTCCAAGTTGAAGAGGAAGAAGCACGAGGGTGGTGTCAGTCCTGGCCAGACGATGTAGAAACCTCAGCCAAAAACGTTTTGGAGAGCACCATTGAGAGTCGTCATTTGGCTAAGGCACCCCCTCCTTATAAGCAAGGCGTCCTTAATTGTTATAAGCAAGGCGCCACATTCGAGCTCACCTAGTGCCGCGAAAAGTCTATGGGGGTATACATAGGCTAAAGAAGCTAGTAAACCAGAAAAGGACCGCCAACAGCAGTTTTTCAATCCGAACCACCGATGTAATGACCGGAAGAGAGAGAGAGAGCTGGCAAATCAAAATCTAGGTAACTTATCTCATTTGTTAACGTTTTCTATAACAAATCGACATTGTTATATAAGTGGTGAAGTTTGTTAACGTTTTCTATAACAAATCGACATTGTTATATAAGTGGTGAATCCAACTCTCAGTCTCAGTCCCTACCAGATTTGGCAAACACAATAAATCAAACTTTTCTATCACCAATGGACAGATTCCAACCGCTGAGTACAACTACTACCTCGCTTATGACCACATGCAATTCTGAAGACATGTTCTCTGCTCTCGTCACCACAGAATCCCTGGTTTTCACGAAACTAACCGGTATCAAGTCATCGAAGGCACCCGGACCCTATTCTATCCCTGGGTGGCTCTTGAAAGAAAATGCTAGTGTCCTTGCCAAACCAGTATCCGAAATTCTCAATTCTTCGTATTGTGAAAACCAACTGCCTTTGTCTTGGAAGATGGCTGACGTATCGCCTCTCCCGAAGCAGATGCCCGTATTTGATATCAGTAAACACCTGAGACCAATATCATTGACACCAGTTATCTCCAAATTGGCCGAAGAATTTGTGGTTGACCGTTTTATCAAGTCTGCAGTCCTTCAAATAGTTGACCCACGCCAGTACGGCGTGATACCCAAGTCATCGACCACTCAAGCCCTTATCAGTATGGTCCACAACCTTGCAAAAGCAACCGATGGCAGTGGTGCCCTTGTTAGAGTTGTTTTGTTCGATTACAAGAAGGCGTTCGATTTCATCGATCACCATATCCTTGTTGCAAAACTCCACTCTCTTGATATCCCACCTGAAATCATAACCTGGGTTTCAGACTTCTTGACCAATCACCAGCAAAGAGTCAAGT
This sequence comes from Paragorgia papillata, assembly GCA_035771165.1. Classification (NCBI taxonomy): domain Eukaryota; kingdom Metazoa; phylum Cnidaria; class Anthozoa; order Scleralcyonacea; family Coralliidae; genus Paragorgia; species Paragorgia papillata. Next base: position 3,421,078 of record JAWNZC010000406.1, read on the forward strand.
TAGCTTCGGATTGCTATTCTGAATGGGCCGCCGTTCCAGCAGGCGTGCCACAAAGAACTAAACTCGGGCCCTGGCTATTCATTCTTATGATTAATGAACTTAATGCCAGTGGAGTTGATCTCTGGAAATTCGTAGATGATACTACCATTGCAGAAGAAGTCCCCAAAGGAGCCACAAGCGAGATTCAGTTAGCGACTGACGAGATACAGGATCAGTCAATCGACCTAAAATTTACTCTGAATGAAGATAAATGTAAGGAAATGCGTGTGTGCTTCACTAAGTCTGGAAGACCCGACATTTCACCAGTGGTAATAAACAACAAAGAAATTGAACTTACTTCCTCTGCCAAAATCCTGGGATTAACTATCCGAAGTGGTCTCAAGTGAAATGATCATGTGGAATCAGTTTTAAAGAAATCGTCAAAGCGCCTGTACTTTTTACGGCAATTAAATCGTGCAAGAGTTTCGGTAAAGGAAATGATTCTCTTCTATTGTACTTGCGTCCGTCCAATCCTGGAAGATGCCTCTATCTGAGCGACGATATCGAGAGGATCCAACGGCGCGCACTAGTAAGATCATCCATCCGGACTTGTCTTATTGGCTAAGTCTGGGCTATATAATCTTAATGCCAGACGGGAAACATTGTGCGAAAAAGCCTTTAATGATATTCTCAAAGATCCGAACCATAAACTTCATGCATTATTACCACCTATTAATAATGAATGCCAATATCATCTACGGAACAAGCGTTTCTTTAGGTTGCCTAAGTGCAAAACGAACCGTTTTAAAAACTCTTTCATTATCGCTATAGTGCAAGTCGATATTAATTTTAAACCTTATCTTAATATTTGAATATTTTATATTCAATCATATTTTTATAATTTTTATACTTGTAATTTTAGTTTAGTTGTTATTATATTATTTATTAATAGATTTATATATTGTAAATTTTAATATCCATTGTAATTCAGCTGAAGCTGCAAGTTTGGATTTATTAAACGCATTTATTATTATTATATTATTATAACCTATGAAGTAACAATTGTATGCTTTCGTTACCTAAACCGAACACTAATGCCATGGAAAAAAAGTTTCAGCTACAGAGCTTCCGTGATCTGGAATGCCCTACCTAACGAGGAAAAAAGAACATAGAAATTAAGGGCTAACTATTGGTGAAAACGTTTTGAATCAAACTTTTTGTTGTAAATAATATTTTATACCATTGTACTTATAGATATATTTTAATAGTACTGTAGTTGTTTTTAAAATTTGTAAAAATTGTAATTATAGATTAGTGTTAAATATTGCATGTAAATATAGTTTTAACACACGGCCCTTTGAAAAACAACTGTTACCTTTAGTTGAATAGGCTACCGTGTATAAATAATTGTAAATAAATAAATAAATAAATAAATAAATAAATAAATAAATATATAAATAAATAAATAAATAAATAAATAAATAAATAAATAAATAAATAAATAAATAAATAAATAAATAAATAAATGAATAAATAAATAAATAAATAAATAAATAAATAAATAAATAAATAGAGGTCGCAGATGCCCTGGAAGGAAGACGCGTGCAAGCAGCTTGTAATCTGTGAAGACGAATGCACCAACGACTGGGGGAAAAGTCTATTAATTCTAATATACAAAAAAAAGGAAGGTGTTTTGTACAGTGGGAACTACAGACTGCATGGTATTAAGCTGATAGAGCATACTTTGAAAGTGCTAGAAAAAGTGTTGGACAAGAGGCTCAAGGAGATTTTCGAGATCAACAACATGCAATTCGGCGGCAGATGAGATATTTGTTAAGAGGCAGGTTTAAGAGAAGGCACTTGAAGAGCAGAAGAAATTCTAATAGACGTTTGTTGGATGCTCACCAAGCTCAATTACTCAGAAAATATTTCTGAGCCCCAGACAGGGTTCGAACCTGCAAGATTCTGATCAATTGAGCTTGACGAACATCCAACAAACGTCTGTTACATTACATCAAGCTCGCAAACGTATACCACATGCACTACATGTATACGTACAACTTATCAGAAGAAATTATATCACGCTTCAGATATAGTAGTGGCATAAAATTTGGTATTATGATGTTTACGCAAGGAAGTAGCACCAGAGAGATTGGTGCGCATAGTGCAGTGCACATAACAAAGGTGCAAGCACTGCAGTGAAAACACCACGCGGAAACACAGAGACCTTTGAAGTGGGAGTAGGACTACACCAGAGATCGGCGTTAAGTTTCCTACTCTTCATCATAGATATAGTAATGCATGGATGTGTTGAGTGAAGAATGCAGAGAAGGAGTGCCGATGGAGGAACTATATACATGCAGACGACCTGTCACTGACCACTACATCTGGCAAGAACCTTTGGAAATGAAAGGACTGAAAGTAAATGAAAGACAGAGGTTCTAGTCAGAACAAGAGGATCGAGTTGCCAAACCAAGTCAAGATTGTAGACCTGCACCGAAAAAGACTGAAACAGGTGCCACGTTTTAATTGTACCTGGGATGTCTGATACAGGAAGATGGAGGCTGTCAAAAAGCTGTGGAAGCCAGATTAAAAGCAGCTTGGCAGAAGTAAAAAGAAGTCAGCGGCGTGATATGCGATCCAAAGTTACCAACAAAATTGAAAATCAAGATCTATATATAAGACTGTGATCCGTTCAGTAATCATGTAAGGAGCCGAGAGATGACCATCGAATAGAAAAGAAGAGCTGCTACTGATGAGAACAAAGATGAATGGAAAGAAGTAAGAAAATGTCAGGGATCAAAATCTGCGTTCCCAGCCGACCCCACCATAGGGAAAAGCGATGGAAAAAGACAAAGTGGACATTGTGCATTTGCATGACGGTTTATTTTCTGTTTATATGGCGAACTGTGTGGTTGTTCGAGTTAACAAACATTTGAGTTGAATTCGAGTTAGCCAACACTACCATAATGTACACTTTCTTTTTATAGATGATATTACATTATCAGGATATTCTAACCAAAATTGTACTGTGATGGTATAAAAGTAGAGAGCGCTTGTTGTTTGATTTCTTCTACCTTCTTTGCAATGACAGTCAATAAAAACATGCATGCCAATGTGTGATTTCAAAAATTGGTTTATAGCTCACGTCACTGAAAACCAATTTGTAGATTATAAACAAGCACAAAGCAAGTAAGAATGTGTCACTTGTATATATAATAAAAATAGACGCAAGGGGTATTTCAAGTCACTCATTGTGACATTTTTTGCTGATTTTACGGTATTAGACGCATGTAGACTCATTATGAAAAGAGTTATTTTTTGGACGTACGAACGACCAAACGGGCGGTGCGAACACTAGCCAACAAATAAGCGAACTTGTATGGCCATGGTCTTAAATTAATAACGGTTATAACGCCAAGTATATTTGATAATTTAATCAGGAACAACTGGTTTGCTTTCCTGTTCTGATGGTAACGCGGTAAAATAATGTATATTGTGTTTTTTTTACAGTTTTTGTTAATGAAGACATTGGTTTGAAGTATGGAAACAAAAACCATATTAAATATCTTCCTGATCAAAGTTTAGCTACGTCTAGAGAACAATTTGATAAAGATTACCCGCCTAGTGCTGGTAGACTATATACACCGATGACTTCTTGGTGCCCAACTGATCCAGCGTTGCCTTCGTACATTGAACTTATTTTGATTGAAAGGCATTTTATATTTGCAGTTTCTGTTCAAGGTTTTTGGGACACATTTGATGCTTACTATTTTGCTGCGCAGTACACTATATCACATTCTGATAATTATCAGGATTGGCGTAATTATCCACTACAAAACTACGTAAGTTTTTTAAACTATATGTTTATAGTAAATAAACATGGTTTGGAAGCTTGACAAAAATCATCGTTTTATGTTTTTGTTCAGGTTTATGGAAATTTGTGCACCTTCACGGTTACTGAACAGATCAGTGTGTTTTCTGTATAATGAAGCAATCATCCAATAGCAACATTTTGGTTCAATCGCCCAACCGTACAATTTAAATATTAACAAGACGCCTGCTCAGGCGTTCACTCGGGCTACTGATTTCTGAAAGCTTCGCGTAGCCTGTGCGTACTCTAGCAAGACTACATGACAATGGCAATGCATAATTGCATACATTTTCACAAATAGAATCTATGGTCTTATATGAACTGCTGCGGTGCAGGAAGTGCCGAAGGTTTGCTAATGTAGTATAAATGTATAAACAAGGCCGTTTTTCTGAAAATTAAACAACGGATCTAATACATTTAGTAGACAAAACCTATAGTGTCGGATTCGGCAGATTCAAGCGATCATTTTGATATAGAATTTATTTAAATTCGGACAAACAGAAAATATCTAAACATGTTTTAAAACACACGTTTCCAAATGTAATACGACACGCGATATCTAGACATGCACTGATCAGGTTCAACATATTGATATCTTACCGGTATTTGCTCTATTCGGTGCTTATTATTGCATTTTGTAGTTTGAAGTAGCTCGTCATCTTTTACGTACTAGGTCTACCGCGATCGCCGGCGTGTGCAGTTGTAAACATTGTTAAGCCTGGTTTCCATATAGCCGCAAGAGCCGCCGGTATGCCGGTGTAACAGGACCAGATGCCAGCCCCCCCTTCAGATGCCAGCCCCCCCCCCCCCATCTGGTATTAGGACCAGATGCCCCCCCTTAGGACCAGACGCCCCCCTTGGGAAATCCTTTAAAATACTTCTCAAACCAAGTTCGAAAAGTATTGAAACTTGTTTCGAAACTAACGATAAAACCTTTAGATGGTTAAATGAGCTCGCAAGCGTTCGATAGACGTTGAAATGTCTCCCAAAGCGCCATTGAAATGTTAATCGCGGTCGGCAATGATTAATGGTTGTTTTTCTATTTTTGAAACAGTGCTTCGGAGAAATTCCCTTACGAAAATTCCACATGATTTCACACGTGTGATTTCATGTGATTTCGTGTGAATTTATGTGAACTCATGTGATATCATGTGAAATTTACCATGTGATAGAATTTCACATATGTGATTTATGTGAAAACATGTGGTATCATGTGAAATTTACCATGTGATAGAATTTCACATATGTGATTTATGTGAAAGCATGTGGTATCATGTGAAATTTATCATGTGATAGAATTTCACATATGTGATTTATGTGAAGGCATGTGGTGTCATGTGAAATTTACTATGAGTAGAAATTTTACATAAGTGATTGTCTCTTGGATAGAATTTCACATGATTCACGTATAATATGCAACTTTGTAAAGCTGTAAACAGATTATTAGGTGGATTTTAAGGTAATTGAAAGGGGCAATTTAGCTAATTATAATTATATATAACAAATACATACAACATGAATAAATACAAATACAACAGCCAACATTTTTCATATTTTTCAATATGAAAAATAAATGCATTTAATTGTCTCAAATGTTAAGAACTATAATTCTAAAAAATACTACTACATACATGTATATTACTGCACAGCCAACCTTATAATATAATATAATATAATATAATATAATATAATATAATATAATATAATATAATATAATATAATATAATATAATATAATATAATATAATATAATATAATATAATATAATATAATATAATATAATATACACAATACAGCACTAATATCACAATGGTGCATAGTACAGTAAATACTTGTAACTTCATCTGTAACTGGCAAAAGCAAGGAAGGTCGTCCAGCACTGGCTCCTGAGAAAGTCCAACTGATAATATGTAAGTTCCTGTAGAGTTGATTTTTATAACATGCTCATCACTTACAAGTGACTTCCCCGCCAGTCGCCACTGATACATGTTCCATAAAACAATGTGTATGCATTATTTTTAATTATGTTCTTTGTATCCTTATCATAGCCCATGTATCTAAACGATTTCCGGATTCCACCCCATCATCAGTGAGGGCTGCAATGGCTCAAAAATGCAAAGATGAAAGGAATGCGGTTCAAAGTAGGAGGCTAAAAGCTGAATGAGTCTGATATATATATTTATATATATATATAACTTATTATATGGTCCGTACATATTATCAACCACATGATGCAATAACATTTTTTTATATTAAAACTTTTTATGAAACTTTCTATGTGAGTATAAATTAGTATTTCAAGCATTCTCTGTATATAATTCAAAGCAAAATTTATGTTTTGTAATTAGTAGTCATATCCTGACAAGTAATTAATTAAAATTTGATTTAAACAAATATAATTATATCAGATGTTTGGACTTTTTGCATGTTTAGCCTCACCTTTATTTTTTATATTCTAAGCAATGTAGTTTCAAATTCAGTTTCAATTTTAAATTTTCAAACATGTGAAATTTCACACATGGTAAATTTCACAGGTGTGAAATCATTTCACATATGGTAAATTTCACACGTGTGAAAGCATGTGATTTTGGAACATGTGAAATGTCACATATGGTAAAATTTCACACGTGTGACAAATCACATGTTCCCAAATCACATGATGAATTTCACATGTGTGAAATCGTGTGGAATTTTTGTAAGGGAAAACCCGTGCCGAAAATAAAATAGTGCCTTTTTCAGAGTATGCCAGACCCGAAAACCGAGGTCTATTTCAGCGTTTCGAAACATCAGCTCAACAATGTTACAATCAATAAAAAACGAAACTTGAATATCTATTTAAGAAATTGGAAATTCGGCAAATTCTAATGCGCTTCCGCGTGCTGGCTTTCGGACTTTCTCTTTCATTATTTTGACACCATAACTATCAAATAACGTGGAATAGTCTGATAGCCATATACACTCAGTAAGAGAAAATATCAGACGTCTGCATGCGAAATTGGACTTCGCAAACTGTCGGCAAAATAATGAGAAGAGAGAAAGTCCGAAAGCCAGCACGCGGAAGCGCATTAGAATTTGCCGAATTTCCAATTTATTAAATAGATATTCAAGTTTCGTTTTTTATTGATTGTAACATTGTTGAGCTGATGTTTCGAAACGTTGAAATAGACCTCGGTTTTCAGGTCTGGCATACTCTGAAAAAGGCACTATTTCGGCACGGGTTTTTCTCCGAAGCACTGTTTCAAAAATAGAAAAACAACCATTAATCATTGCCGAGTAATAAACCTAAAACAAAGGATTTGTGCACCTTCAGCTACCTTTCAACATGAATCGTAGTTCGAGTGTTAAACGCGTTGAAGTTCTCCGGGTTTCCAAACCATTTTTTAACTTTTTATTAACTATGAATTAAAACAGGACCAAATAAAATGTTCATTGTGTGGAATCCAAGCGTTGCTCTCTGCTAAAATATTATAGGATACATTGGATATTGGAAAGAAGTTGCAATTTCTTTATGGACGAGATTTCTTTTTAAGACCTCCAACGCTCGTACGTTTTGTAGCGGAATCCAAAAGCGTTACAGCTCGCTCAGGTCTGCATGGGAGCAAGGTTTTTTCAGACGTCTGAGGAAGGTTACTCGTAAAATACTCATTAATAAAAGGTTAAATCCAGCTTAGTGTTTTAAATCGACTGTGCCATTTTCAATATATAAGCGAGAGGTAGCTCAGCTGTTGTTTATGGCCAATCGGATTTATGCATATACGTTATAAAATGCGTTAAAAAGCGCATTTTACTGTTAGCCGGCGGCGAACGGCCACACGAAATGAAAAAAACTTTGGCATGCAAACACGCAATTTTCTGAAACGCCCTCTGCGTGTGGACATTTCTATAGAACGGGAAAATAACGTTGCGTTTTCCAAAATTAAAGTAGAACGCCAGTCCATGCCATATAATTGAGGCGAGTTTGCTTTTGAGGTTTATGCATGGCATTTGAGAAAAGATTATAAATCTACTCGTAAAGTTTCCGCAAGCAACTCCGTGTTTTTTGGGCTTTTTTGTTGTTTTTTTCTAAACACGTATAGTCTGAATAAATTATCTTTTTACCAAGTTTATTTATTTTGTTTCAATGAACAACTTGACGCATAATTTGTAAATACACAATACACTTTCGCGTGTTTATAAATGCGTTTGGATTGCTATAATAACAAGTGTTTGGTAAAGTTGCATGTACTGGTACTGACTACAGGCACTGAGTAAATTTAAAGGAAAAGGGTACGTTTAAAAATGCGATAGATATTTTGTATTGATATTTAATTAGTTTATTAGTAATTTATGAAGTAAATTCAAAGAAAATTGATATTTAATCAATATCTGCATGTAAATCGGATAAAACATTGATTAATATATAACATCAATATTTTATGAATGTTAACAGACACTATATACTTAGTGACCTAAATTGAGCTTTTCTTGCGTTAAAATTATCTGTTGTTTATCCTTTCTACGACTTCCAACACAGAATTTATCACATAGACTAGGCGTTTGTTAATGGAAGATTCTACTTGACATGGTTAAAAAATTCCTCTTTTTAAACATAGAACCAAACGTCTCCAGACAGCGACGAAATTCAGTTATAAATAAGTTTATTGTATACTCGATTCTTTAATATATTTATATAGTTATTTAATTTATGTAAACTTGAGTTGTTTTTTTACTTTTTAATATATAATTTTTTGTATATTGCCTAAGTATATTGCTTATTAAAACAATCATTCATACACCACTTTCATAATAACGCTTAATTTGAAAATTCTTTATAATGTGCATTTTAATAAGCCTTTCTGTTTCTGGCCTTGTTTGTGTGTCTGAAATTCAAAAGAATCTTTGCTTCATAACTAGGCCAGAAAGGCTTATTTAGATGCATATGCATAAACGAATATTTAAAGTGAAGGCCTTTATGAAAGTGGTCTATACAATTTAATCAAATACTTGTTATTAACAATCCCAACGCATTTACAAGCATACGGGGACATTTATTGATATCAAGAATTATGTAAGCCACATGCATTGGCTTCTCATTGTTGTCGGCGTAATAGCTAGGTTCTCGCTTTTTTTACTAATGTATTTTGTGTTATAAATCAATTAAGTTTTTTATTCATTCTATTAAATCTGCAGATAAACGTTACTTTGGATAACGTCATTGATAAACATGTTCTTGAACATCCCATTGAGGCTCGTATTCTTCGGTTAGAGATTCCACCCAGTAATAGTGACAGTTGTTTAAGAGTTGAATTACATGGTATATCTGCGGTAAAATCAGGTTTGTCTTCAAAAAGTTTTACTACCTATACATTTGTTTTATATTTTAATTTAACTTTTATAGTCAATTTAGACGCCTTGTTTTATTACACGTACACTCGGCTGAAATAATCTGAAAGGTTTTCTTGTTCAATTTTCTATAATTTTAAAGAATTTTGCACAAAACAGTATCCGTTAGGAATGAGCGATCAAGGGACAGCTACTATTAAAGACCAAAGTATAACAGTATCGTCATACTATGGCAGAAATTACCGAAGCAAGTATGCTCGTCTGCGTAATGAACGATGCTGGTGCGCTAAGAACTATAAAGGACAGTACATAAATATTGATTTTGGAAAAATGGTTACTATAACTGGAGTTGCAACTCAGGGGTACATCAGTGGATATGTTACGAAGTACCAAATAAAATATAGTTATGACGGAGTGATATGGTACGATTACATATATCACAATAATACCGAGGTACGAATTAACAAGTTATTTCTTTTGTCTTGATGTTTTTACTGGCAATCAGCTGGGCAAAGGAATGTTTTACGTAACTTTAAAAATTGCTATAAAAAATGTCTATGTATTCTTATTGTTCTTGCAAGATGTAAATTTTACCCCTCTACTAATTTCCCCCGTATTTTTGTATATATAACTTTGTATTTTTAGACTTTTCAAGGTAATTCCGCACTTCAGGGTGAAGACAGCATATTTGCAAACTGGTTGAATACTTTTGTTATTACTAAATACATTCGGATAACAGTTGTAAAATACGAAACCCAGCCATGTCTGCGTCTTGAATTATACGGTTGTGCAGATGGTAAGACTAATTGTTTTTTATGTAGTTTTACAATAAAAATATTTCTTGAAGTGATTCCATCGGAAAGAGAAAATATATTTAAAAATATTTAAACTTCGTACAGTCACAGATTATGTCTATAAAATATTTTGAAAATACACGAAAAATATATGGTTACTATATCTATTGATTGATTGATTGATTGATTGATTGATTGATTGATTGATTGATTGATTGATATATTTAGTGATTGAGTGACGGATTGATGGATGAATGGATAGATTGATGGATTGACGGATTGCAAGATCGATCATTTGATGGACTGACGGATTGACAAATTGGCGGATTCACGGATTGACAAATTGATGGATGGACAGATTGACGGATTAAGAGATTGATTGATTGACGGGTTGACAGATTGACGAATTGATCGATTGACGTATTGATGGATGAACGGATTGATGGATTAAGATATTGATGGAATGACGGATTGACAGTTTGACGGATTGAAGAATTAATGGTTTAAGAGACTGATGGATTGACAGATTGACGAATTGATGGATGAACGGGATTGTTAATGAATGACGGATTGACAGATGGAAGGATTGGCAGATTAAAGGATTGAAAGATTGATGGATTCCCGGATTGAAGGATGGGTGGGTTGATGAATTAGCGAATATCATGATGGATTGTCGGGTTGACCATGACCCTTATCTATCGCATGATGGAAGTTATTAACGAATACGACACAGCGAATATACAGAATATTTGTACTGGTTGTTGCTTTGCAAAATTACTCTGAATTATCTTGTTTCGCCTTGTCGTACCACGTTTTGCTTGTTTCGCGTCGCCTTCCTTCAATTCCTTTCTCTTTATCGTCCTTTTACGTTGCCTTGTCTTGCATTCCCTATCATTTTTTAATATTTTCTCTTTTTGTTTCTTTTCTTTTCTTTGCCTGTTCTTACTTTTTCTTTTCCTGTTCTTACTTTTTCTTTACTTTTCTTTTTTTATATATATATTTTTATCTTATATTTTCTTTCTTTTTTTTCTTCTTTGGTTTGGTTTGGTCATGTCATTCTTTCGCTTGGGTTGTTTTAGTTTAGTTTATTTTTATTTTTCTTGTATATTTGCAACAGATTAATAATCGCCACTCAGGCTCGGTCTTCAAAGAAAGCATAACGACTGTCCAACAAAAACAGACGATTTCTGCATGATTTTTTACGTGTGGAAAACAATATCTTGCACGTATGCATTTATTACGTGACGGAAATTATGTATTCGTGCTTAACTGACAATTATTATACAACTGCACTAACGCTAAAAATGAGTACAAATATACAGCGATATTTGGATAGTTAGTTATTTGGATAGTAGAAAACCGGTTTGACAGATTTTGTTAGCCAATCAAATTTATCACACGGGAGACTATTTCATGTATGCTTATTATTTTGTCCTGGTGCAAGTCACGCTACTTCTCTGGCCTTTTTAGAGTTTTCTTTTTCCATAAAAATTTGTTGATCAGCGCAGTTGTATAATAAATCTCTTATAAAATGTTTTGGTGTGTAGTATCGCTGTATATTTTTACTCCTTGTTTGTATTTTGACGAGCCCTGCGGGCTCGTCAAAATACGGCATAACTCGTAAAAATATACAGCGATACTACACACCAAAACATCTAATAAGATATAAATATCATCATAGTTATTAGTATACTATTGATAATTACTTTAGGCCCTTAATTAGACCCTGTTAATAAGTATAGAATACGTAACGTAATTTTCACTCTGTGACGTCAATTTCTTTTCAATATTTCTTTTGAATTCTTTTCCATTCCGTTTATTGTCTTAGCTTTTGTATATTTTCAATAGAATTCGAAAAGCTGAAAATGACGTCAATGGCGAAAAATGACGTATTCTGCACTAATTATAATCTCTATATTAGTTAAGTTATTTTTGCAATTTCTAATTTTAGTTGGTCAGTTGAAAATGTTATTTCAACTGACACGTTTTAAATTATTCTTTTACGCTAGCTTATCGTTGGCGGGAAAGGCATGGCATGCAACGTGGGCGTTCGGTATTAAATACACTGTTTTCTCTAAACTCTGGGAAAGTAGCAAGCTATTGTTCATAGTTGCGCAGTCCGTCTTTATCTGCTTTAGAAGATGCGATTGTACTATACAGGTGTCTAGAGATTTATAGCTTAAGGAGGCATTTAATCGATTGCAGGTTGTCTTGGTTTTGTTAAATACGTCTTGCTTACGTGTTGTATTTATAAAACACATATGGCAAAAACTTCACCCAACACTAATTTCTTTTTTTTTTTTGTCTATTTCAGCTGTAGGCACGCCAGTCATTACAAAATATACAACATCAGCGACACTTAACAGAACAAAAAATAACAAGATTGTACTGACCTGTGTTGTTCAAGGACAGCCAGGAATGCTAGTAACATGGGCTCGAAATAATCAATTGTTACAGAACTCGACCTTTGAAAAAAGTATTACTGTCTATCCATCGCATAATAAAACCTCTGGAATTGTACAAAGTAACTTGACGATTTCTTACCACGCTGATAAAGACATATATAACAACTTCAACTGCGTTAGAAGTAACCATTCTTCCAGAATATTAATCTGCAGTTCCGTTTACAAGTGCTCCGCAAGTTATCCTGGTGCGACGATGATGTCACAAACTGGTATCGTGACTGTTACTCCAAATATAAGTAAGTGTTCAACTAGATCAACAAAAATACATCATTAATATTTTGTTTGAAATAATACAAATGGCGGAAACACAAACTAAAATATTGGGGGGAAATTGTCTATATAACAATAAAACCTTTGGAATTTTAAATTGTCTACACATTTGCTTAGCTTATTTTATTTTAAACGAGAATGGCTTCGTTTGTTTGCTTTGGAAAAGCACAAGGACTTCTTGATTTGATTTGAGTTGATATGATATATTATGTGATATTATATATATTCATGTGATATATGATGACATGATATATGACATTGTATGGTACATGGTATATAATTTGATTTGTGAAATCATTTAATTTTTTTCGTTTGCCACTGATGTGGTTCTAAGAACCACAAATTATCAAATCAACGAGGCTCACCTGAAAAAAGTTGGGTTTTTTTTTATCTGTACACAGTTTTGACTTATTGAAGCGTTTGACGAATAAAAATCTAATCGATAAGGATTATAGTGTATGCATGATAGTATTTAACTGACGTTACGTCTGCCATATTGTTTTCAAATGATTCTTATATGGGAATTTAGCTTTTTTATAGAGTAAATGTCACAAAAAGCTATCGGATAGCTAAAGATATGCACTTATGAAATATTATATTAATGCAAAATTTGGATTGGTGTCTATTCTAACAGGTTTTGGAAACGCTAACTTGCATGCAAATGAATTTTTTATGTGCAAAACTTTATCACATTCATTAAGAAGAAAAGGAAATGAAGTCAAACAAACTGAATAAGAACAAACGTTGACGCAAAAGTCATACTCAATAGCATTTGTGCCATTTTTTGTTCATTTTGACATACAATGCGTTGATATGGGCAAAACGTTTTTTCTAGTTCTTATCAGTACATTTCGTGATTGTTGTTCTTGTTTTGACTTTCCTCTCGTTTGAGTGTTCTTGTTCTCTTTTCATCCGTTTACTTATTTGATTTTGTCTATTGGGCGCATGGCGAGACGCTATGCAATACTGTAAGCTGTAAACACCAGACGTTGTGTAACTCCAGAAGTTGTAAGTTTGTTAGCCGATAACTCCGGAAACTGTTGACATCGTAGAAGTTAACCGTTCTATGTTAACAAATCAAGTGCATATAATGGTAGCTGTAGACACGTGCACGCTTAACAGGCTAAAATAGGGGTTTTATTACAGTTAAATTACTTTTATTCTATTTTATGAAAAATAATATTTTGAAAACTATAATCTTTTAGTTTTACCCGACGTTCCTGGAAAACCATGGGTGTTTAATATAAAATCACAGTCAGCAGTAATATCTTGGAAAGCACCGAGTGATCATGAGAGCCGTCTGGTAGCTTATGTAATTTATCTGTCAGATGAATCTGGGAATATTACAAAGGAACTTCACATTACGTCTGGTTTAAACAACAACACCCTCACTGTTTCTTTAACCAATTTATCCGAATTTACAACGTACCATGCCAAGGTTGCAGCGATGAACGCGATAACCAAGAGTAACTTTACGGAACATGTATCATTTCTGACGTTGCGTAAGTATAAAGCGTTAGTTTAATGTAAGGATTATTTTTACCACGTGTATTTTGTGTCAATTTCTCGTAATTGTGAAATTCTACTACATATTTCAGGCACATGCCATGGTGTGAATAAAGTATTATAAAATTACGTTCAGCCAATGTTCGTCAGGCACAAATAGTCAGAAAATGTTTCTGAGCTCTTGACAGAGATCGAACCTGATATATTCTAAGGACCACTTGGACGCTAAAATTATTGAGCTAGTTAGCTCGGATGGAAAGCTGATGTTGAAATTTATATAGTCATACGTGCTAGCTCCTAAATAGTATAGTCTTTGCATATTCTTGTACATGTTAACAAGTTCGATGTATCTCCACTGCATGAAAATCTGATACACTACTGCAAGATCGCAAACGTACCACGTACAACACATGCATACGTAGCACACATAATATCACTTTAACTACGTCTCATTTAAACGCTACCAATTAGGAGCGCTGCAACATGTCATCGAGACTCCGGCCGAGCCTCGCTAGATCAATGGTTAGATCGGGCGTCTAACCGGTCACCAGAAAGTTGCAGCTTCGATCAAGGGAGCACGCCAGACTGACCTGTGTTTCTTCTTCTTTGTTCGGAGTTCCTTCATTTATATTCAGCCATTTTGAATAATGCGGTATATATCATTAGCGTATCGCAGGCGCGGGTTACGGCGCCGAAGGAAACCCGAGCGCGTTACGAAAATTAAATAACGGTCGGAAGGAAGATAAATAGAAGGGGAGTGAAACGCCAGAGATTTTGTAAGATGATGCTGGTTGACCGTTGCTAGGAACATTTCCGTTGCTAGGAACATTTCTAATTATGGTCGATATACATGTATGATGTCACTATCCATCCAAAATGAAATAGTGAAATAAAAGCAGCCTGCTGCGAGGGCAGTGTTGAAATGCAAGTCGAAATATAGCAAGGTTGGTGTACTGCCGAAACATGAAACGTAATGTCTAACATTTTGACTTTATATTAAGTACATAAACAAACTAATACTATCAGTAGATCGAAGGCGGATTTCAGTTGATATGTGAGTAAATTAAATGTTACAATTTTACGACGTGTTTCTTAAGTTCTTTGAATTTCGAACTTTACTTGGACGATGTAATTTAAATACATCATTCGAACTGTATATTCTTTCTCTGACTCTGTCTTTGCAAGTGCATGGTTCGCTGTTGGCTAGTGATTTATATGTTTTATTAAATAGTGTTTACTAGACAGGAAATATTGAGGAATATCAGAAACGCTGGGACGGTTGGGTCACCGGTCATGGGTTGTAACTGCTGGCAACTTATATTTTCGCGTGAACAACCTAATTGATTGTTGACAGATCAAGGGCTACGAGCATAGCTAGATTTCAAAACCCAAATAACGCATCGTCCATTGGTCAATACTCCTTCACGTGACGGTTGTTTCACTCCCCTCCTTTTCTCTTCCCTCCTTTCTCCGCCTCGTAAACGCTCGGGCCTCGGGTTTCCTTCGGGGCCGTAACCCGCGCCTGCGATACGCTAATGATATATACCGCATTATTCAAAATGGCTGAATATAAATGAAGGAACTCCGAACAAAGAAGAAGAAACACAGGTCAGTCTGGCGTGCTCCCTTGCTTCGATCCCTGTCAATTTCTGAGTACCTATGCTTAACGAACATCCACTGAACGTCTGTTACATTACACCAAACGCGAAAAATACCAAATGGATGTATTTGTACCACTCATACATTATCATCGTTGCTGCCACTTTCAAGTAGAACAATTAAAAAAATAGGCACGCCCAGGCGTGCATGTATCTACTGCGTTTAATGCATAAAGCTACTATGGTAGAAACAATGATGCAACTGTGTACTTGTAACAACCTTGTATTCATAGCTGAACAAGATTCTTGACAAAATTGATGGAATTGTATCTAGTTGTAACAACCTTGTATTCAGATCTAGAGCTGAACAAGATTTTTGACAAAATTGTCTACTGTATGCTCACAGGCCATGCTGTGTTTGAACTTTGATAAAGAACTCAGTCAACTCAGACTCTCAGAGTAAAGCCAGCAAGGCACAGAAGGCTAAGTGCTAACAACTCTACTCATATCTGGCATGAGTCCAAGCCTGGACAGGTGCATGGTCACCCATTCAAATACTAACTCAATCCAAATGGGCTTTACTCTGGTCCTCAGTGGTGAGAGGCAGTGCACTAATAGCTTGAATATTAAAGCTATTGTACTAAAAGCTATAGTCATAAAGTATGGTAGTAAAGCTTTAAGTAGGTCAATCAAATTAACATAACTATATAACAACTCACAAAATTTGACTTAATTGACTAATTTAAGACAGTATTTAAATATTTTCTTTACAACAATTTGTCAAACAATAATGCAATCTAGTTAGAAGGTAAAGAAAATCGCTTGAGATAACAAGCATCTCGAGTATTACTGCTGTAAAATTTAATAGTGAATGAAAAAGATGTCAGCAAATTATGTCATCAAAATTATAAGAGCAACCATACATTAATTGTTCTTCAAGACATATGCATACATGCAGAAAAAGGTACAATAAATGTTTGCACATTCATAACACAGATTTTGCATGACATTGACAGCTGCAGCATACAATTTTACTCCATTAATACTGTATATAGACTTGCCAGTTACTGACATTTGACTATTTGTCATCTACATCGACAATATGTTATTTAATAGCATATTTCGCTCGTGGACTACCATAGGTTTTGGGCATTGTTGCTTGACCATGAAGCTAACTTTGTTTTCTTCTTAGAAGAAGGTCATCCATTTCTATTCGGCAACGCACAGGCTTGTCCGTTTACGAAGCTCGACCAGACATGTTGGCCATATAAATTGCCTCGTCTGAATATGAAATCGTCCACGCAACGACTCGATTAATTTGCTTTCAAAAACTTTTTATCATTATTCCAACAACGTCTACTACATCACAATTAAGAATTGACTACGATTCATACTTAAAATACTTACTAAATTTGTAAAAACTTGCTCTTGTTGAATATCCCGTTCCTTGTCAAATATCTCGCTCCATGCGACCATGCTGTCAACAATGACTTATGAAATACTTGGTGTACAGTAGTTATTTTGGCTTCGGTGGTCTGTCGTGAGTCAATCATTTTATTTTTGATGGCTCCGAAGGCATTATTTTGTTAACTTACCTTACATTACGTTACATTACATTACATTACATTACATTACATTACATTACATTACATTACATTACATTGCATTACATTACATTACATTACATTACATTACATTACATTACATTACATTACATTACATTACATTACATTACATTACATTACATTACATTACATTACATTACATTACATTACATTACATTACATTACATTACATTACATTACATTACACGGACGACAGCAATGTTTCTACTCGCGCATGCGCAGTAG
The DNA here is from genome assembly GCA_035771165.1 of Paragorgia papillata. Lineage (NCBI taxonomy): Eukaryota > Metazoa > Cnidaria > Anthozoa > Scleralcyonacea > Coralliidae > Paragorgia > Paragorgia papillata. The sequence continues at coordinate 3,438,735 of JAWNZC010000406.1, forward strand.
ATACAAAAATCGTATAAAGAATTAATTGCTATACAAATACCTATACATTTTTTGTGTACCAATAATGCTATACTAACCACTTTTTCTTAAGTGCTACTTGTTTGTTTTTTGTTTGTTTTTGCCAGTCAGAGCTACGGTGTCAGTAAATCAACCAGATAATTTAAAGGTGGTAGAAAATCAAAGAAATGTAAGTATTGTCTGTATTGGAATCAGTTACCCAACACCTTACGTTACATGGAAGAGATATGGAACGGAATTGACGAGAATCAATTCAACAGAAACTGCGAATAATTCCACCATTTATCAGTTGGTCGTGGAATCTAAAAGAAATAACAAGACTCGATCGTCCTTAGAAGTTACAAGTACATTGTTTTTAAGGTCAGCTGGAATATATTTCCAAGATTATGGAAACTATACATGTGAAGTTTTAAACGAGAACGAAAGTAACGTTTCTGTTGCGAAAGGAGTTAACATTCTTTGTAAGTATATGCACTATATTAATCTTCTACTAACGGTAAATGAGCTTTTTACGATTTTTATTTGTGAGTTGCATTCTTTTGGTCCTATTTCGGAATAGAAATAGACATGATCAGTAACCGTGTTCTTTTGGAAGCTATTCCGGTTTATGAATATACAGAATAGCATTCTGGCTATTTTACTCCTGATAGCTGAATATAGCCAGAATCAGCGATGTCAGAAGGTACAATTTTATGGTCATTTAGCATAAGCTTTGAACAAAATTCTTAAAGATGGCGGAATCGATTGATGCCAGTCAACTGGGTACACAGAAATTAGTATTTTACAGGGGGGGGGCATGCGATAAGCTGGTCCAAAGAAATGACGTTGGCTTTGTTAGAACTTTACATAAGTCGCGAGCACTTGTTGCACCTGTTGCATAAGGCTAACTTCAAGAAAAAATTGAGTGTGTGGCAACTGTAATTTGACTTAACTTGAAAAGTATGGGCTGAATAAATCAAAACTGTGAAAGAAAATGGGAATCCTTGAAACGATTTTCAGGTTCAGTGTAAAAATGGGGAAAGGGGATGGAGTTACCCAGCACGCAGTTTGGTCACAAAGCTTGAGCGCTGGCTGCAACTTGTAGATGTGAATCATTGAATGTTTTGGGTTGAGAAAAGATCAACTTTTGTATATTCTTTTCTTTTTGAAACAGTCTCTCCTCGACTACTGAAAAAACCAAGAAATCGAAAAATTTTTGAAGGTGATGATATTTCTCTGAGTTGCCGTGCTGAAGGTCCGCCTCCACCAGCCATTACGTGGGATATTGTAGGAGAAGGCGTTACATTGATGTATACAACTGATGAAAACGCAAATCTACTCCTAACAAATATAAAAAGTACTGGCCAATACAACTTTACTGTAACTTGTAGGGCGACAAGTAAAGGAGGAGAAACAAAAGCAAATGCGGTTATAGAAATTTATGGTAAGATTTTTTTTTGGAAATTTTTTTATAATTATGCCTAGATATAATCAACCAACTAGAGCATTATTACAAATGGAGCATTCTGATTGGCTGAGCTACTAGGGTCCCAAACTGGTGTTGACCAAGATGGCGGCGTATGAAAGTGAACTTGCGGCTAGAGAAAGGAATCCAGTCCGGACTGTGATTGGTCAAGATTAGCTTCGGGTATAATCGGAAAAAGTAACATCGGAAGAAAATCGTGTAGTATCGTATTTCTTTCGGTGTATTTCGTTGGCGACTGTCGATAACTAGAAGTCGAAAACATGAACTAGAGTCATCAGTCATGGCCAAAAAACATAGTTTTCATGGACAGTTTATCAAAAGCGCTGATCCGCTTTACAAACGGTATAAACATCACAGCGAAACACTCGTTGCTTTCATTTATATTTACAGCGAAAAATATAATACAACAGAGAAGAGCCCTGAGACCAAGTCCAAAGTCCAGCAAGGGTTACGTAAGAGTTCAAAATATTATAATACGTTATAATTTATATACTTTAAATCAACAGTTTTGTGAATCAAAAGTAGGAAGAGAATTTAGGAAGAGAAAATATCTTGAATATCCTAACCCTAAATTATCGTACTTTGCTGAAATTTTAATCAATTAAGGCGTGCTCGCACGGCATGCTATAAACCGTTCTTGCACTATACATTGCCATACCCCATCATAAGGACTTTGCAATAGCGACTTTAACGTGGTCACAGATCATTCTCGTGATTTGAGTATGACTCCATACTATAGTCGAATGGCGTTATATTGAGTGACACCCTATACTAGTTCATGTTCTCGACAGTCGCCAACGTAATATACCGAAAGAAATACGATACTACACGACTTTCTTCCGATGTTACTATTCCGATCATACCCGAAGGTAATCTTGACCAATTACAGTCTTTCCGCTGACCGGTGCCTGCGTAAGCTGGAAATTTAATGGCGGCCGTGAAATTTGTGAAAAGTAGCTCAGAATTTGAAGACTTATATTTATTATTTTGCTTTAATATTAAGTGACTGTTCTTATTTGTTGCTAAACTTTAATTTTATTTAAAAAATCGACATCCGATTTTTGATGATAGTGCCACTTTAAGTACATGAGTACTGACTTTGCTAATTTTTCGCGTGTCTTTTTAAAATTTTTGACCGAAACTTAGCTTGTTAGTTTTCTCGGGATCTGATTCTACTGATAACTTTTATTTAGTCACATACAACATTATTTAGGAGGTGAACTAGAATCTTTTCTCTACTATTTACATAGCGATCACAATTAAGACTTTGCTTTCCGAATACAGGAAATGCCTACAATTGTGTCACTAAAACTACCATTATCCTATAACAAGTGAACATAATTCAGTTCTTTTGGTTCATTTCCGAGAAAATGTATAGACCACTTTCATAATGGCCACCAGTTTAAATATTCTTTTATGTGCATCTTAATGAGCCTTTCTGAACTCGTTATGAAGCAAAGATTCTTTTGAATTGCAGACTCACAAACGAGGCCAGAAAGGCTTATTAAGATGCACATAAAAGAATATTCAAATTAGTCGCTATTATGAAAGTGGTCTATGTACTGTTATTCCTACAAATTTGATAAAGATAGCTTTTAAATATTCACTGAGATACGCTGCATAAAATATCAGGGATCCGGCCAATTTGGCAAATTGAGAAAAACAGCTTTAAAGTTTAGATAAAAATGTCATGTTCTTGGTTCGTCCCACAAGCCTTACAGCATCAGTAAAAGGGTTGAAATGCCATTTAGAACAAGAAAGTGGGAGCGCCTCATTAGTGAGACGTTGTAATGGCGCCAAGACGTAGTTCTATGTCAAGGTGTCACTCCGTCGAAATAACGTTCCATTTTAATGTTGCGGCTGACATAAGGGACATCATGTGAAGTCCGAGTAATAGTCGATCTTCTGATGACTTTTCAAAGAACCGAGAAGTCGAACAAACGCGATGTTTTGTCGTTGTTGTTTAATATCTGGTGGAGGTCGCATCAAGGAGCCGACGGAGACCCGAATTTTAGTCTAGCTAGGCCAAAACATTTTCAAAAAAAACTTAGACTGGTATATTATTGAGATATGTTAGTTCATTGATTTTCTTCCTTTCTAACTTTGATGAAATATTGCTGCTAAGTTAAATAAACGAATAAACGAGTCTCTATACAGGGCTGGTTTTGATACGATTAACAGTTTAACTGAATATTAACACAGTGTACCGCTCCCCCCTGATAAATATTTTGATCTTGGTTGTCAATTTCATAACAGTTCATCTCACTGCAGTGTAAAGAATTCCCGTTTCTTCAAATATATCGTTGTTTGAAGAAGTACCCGACGCAAATCTTATATCAAAATAAACCGCGAAATGTGGAGAATATTCTTGTAATATTAATATTAATTATTATATGGCACAAGTTACTTCCGTCGAAATCGTGTGTTCTCATTGGCTGAGACGCGTCACGTTCCGGTCGATAATTTTCCGTAATCGACTGGTCGATTACGGATTTTGGCTGACATGTTGTTTGCAACTAAACAATGAAAGAAAACCGCAAAACATTTGTGAATTCAATAACCTAAGGATTATATTATGTATGAGTTGTTACTCATGTTAAAGTTGTTACTTTTGTTTGTTGTGTTATTAATTGCTTGTACTATTGTTTACCTTATCTACTTTTTGACACTTTCTTGTGGCAAAATAAATAAAAAAAATAAATAAAAAATTCCCATATCGTAACTAGATCCCAAGGATAGTGCAAAGTTTCTAGTCAAAGATAATAACAATTTTTGCCACATGTACGGACAGAGCTGCCAGTCCGCAACCTGCCAGCCAATTTTCTAAAGCAAAGCCCAATAATAATAAAATAATACAAGCCAAAACTCAGACAAACAACCCAAAATAGAATCTCGAGGGATTCTTAAAGAGTCATTTTCTCTTGTCAAGAATGCAAAAAAAAAATTATAAACTCCGACAAACATGAATACCGACGTCTTTTGTGCCCTTCGCTATTGTTTTCCGGTTTGTTTAATAACATCAAGATCTTTTTGAACTCCTTGGAATTTTTGCATAAAAAGCTTGGCGCATCACAAGAATTGCGATACTAATACGTATCGTGTGACGTCCAGTCGATCCAGATCAAAATTGACTAAAATCTGTCAAGTGGATGTAAAGATACATAATTATAAGTTTTTGTTGCCTTTACAAATTACGATCGTCTGATGATTATGTTGCTAGCGTCACGTTAGTAGCCTTGCTACGTCTGCCCAATCACGCCTAAGTTCACGCAGAACTTAAACATTCATGTTTAATATATGGCCAGATAAATCCTTTCGTCCAGACCATATTTAATTGGCCATGCAGCTAAGCCTAGAAAGAAAATTGATCGCTCCTTTGCGTTTCTCCGCATTGTTGTATTCGCCAGTCGCAAACAAAACCACGCGTGCGCAGTGCTATTCTAATATATTCCTTGGGGAAACTTCTTTCATTCTCGGTATATTAAGATATATTATAAATAATGTCACGGCCACCTGTATGTCGTTAAACATGATAAGTTTATCCCACCGGAACGTTTACACTATCTATGTATGTTTGTATCGTGTGAATTTTTGCCACTCATCACAATACTGCAAAGTTTCAGTGAAACTTTGCACTAAAAATGAATTTACCGAAAATTTGTCGAAATACGTAAATTTGTACGCTAATTTGACGAAAATTTTAAATCGACAGAGTTTACGGTAACTGAAAGTGTTTTCGTTGAAAGTCAGTCACTTCGGTCTTTGCTGCTTGTTTTCTCGACAATCTACATTTATTAAGATAAAAAATAAAATGTATGTAAACATGTATAATAAAGTTCCTATTAGCCTCGCTTGCATTATTTCTATGCTCGCTTAGCTGGTCTTTAATGCAGTAAAATTATTCTGTCTTTATTCTTTTTTGCACAAGTGCTGAAGGTAAGATAATAAAGATAATTTTGTCGTAAGTCCATGCATGAACTTCCCACTTCGTAAATATAACTAGCTTCGAATAACGCGGGTGTATTGTGCGTTAAGTATTTTATGATTTTTGTTTAAATAGCTTTCTTCCTTAAAATTTGAAATTCTTAGAAAACGTTTTTGAGTAAATTGATCGAGAGAGCATGTGTATAAGTTATTTGTTTTGGACATGTAGAATTTAGATGCTGTATTTTTATAACTGCATGTGTCGAAAGTTTATCCCCGATTTCCTTTTTTTTTTAGTGAAGCCAAGGATTATCAATTTGACAAAGAGCTTCACTGAAATTTTGTATCGCAACATAACTTTGAAGTGCGAGATGTTGGCGAATCCGTCTCCTCAAGTGTGGTGGACTAAAGATGACATCGTTTTACACGAGTATAACGTCGGCTTTGAAAATGGGAACAAGACTCTTATTATCACGCGTGCTGAACTTAACAATATTGGAGACTATTCGTGTTTTGCAAGAAACAATTTATCAGTCACTAACAAAAGCCTACATTTGAATCTAAAAGGTAAGACGTTTTAAAAAAAAGTGAAAGTTTTACATTACGCTAAGAGGTCAACCAAACACTCTAAAAAATGGTGTGTTCATTTACACACCAAGATGTGTTGATTTACACACAAAGGTGTGTTATTTTAACACATCTTTGTATACATTTTTTTTAAAACACACCTTTGTGTGTTAGAAAACACGCCTTAGTATGTTACTTAAGACACCTTGATGTGTTGGAAAACACATCTGGTGTGTTTACCAACACACCTTCAGTTTACACATCTTTGGATAACACACCTTTTGCAACCCAAGGTGTGCAATTTAACACACTTTAGAAAGTTAACACATAGTTGAGAACAACACACCTTTTACAGTAACACACCCTTTCAAAATTAACACATCTTTTGGATAACACACGTTTTAAATAACACACCTTTTAGAATAGCACACCTTTCTTAAAAACACATGTAATCCGTTAACGGATTACACATTTAATAACTAAAGTTTTATGAGGAAATTAAATTAACGTCTTTTTTATAAATCTTCACTGATTTATTTTTTAAAATAGATACATGCATTACATGCTTTTATCAGAACACATGCATTTTTCATGTAATCAGGTCAAACACGCGAGAAAGAGTGTTTCATCCGATATCCAAACCTGAGAAGTGGGTTGAAAAAACGAGGCCGTATTGATATTTCTCGTCAAACCATAGTTAATAGAAACTAGACATAGTTTGGAAGCTCAACAAAAGTCATTGTTTTATGTTTTTGTTCACGTTTATGGAGATTTTTGCACTTTCACGGTTACTGAACATATTGTGTTTTCTGTATAATGAAGCAATCATCCAATAGCAATGTTTGGGTTCAATCACTCAACCGTACTGTTTAAATGTTAATAAACTTAAAACAAAGGATTTGGCACCTTCATGTGCCTTTCAACATGAATCGTAGCTTGATTGTTAACCGCTTTGAAGTTTGTCGGGTTTCCAAACCATATATATTTTCTTCCATTAACTATGGTCAAACGAAGCAGTGTTTAAAGAGAAAATCAAGGCGAAGTTGGTTAATTTATATAATTTCTTCCTCGGATATCCAAACCTCCGTCTCGGTACTGATTTCCTTTGTTTTTATCTTATGAATTATTAATGATTTGAGAAACATTTTTCATAAATTGCAACAAGTTAAATATCAAAATTTTCAATTTACGATGTACTGATTACTAAACATACTTAGGAATGCAGTCCAATTAATATGAATAATTTTTGTTAACAACAACATTGCTTCTTTCGACAAAAAAACAACAACCTTGCCATCCGCCATCTTAGACAATTTTTGTGACTACCGCTGACCAAGTCTGCGGTGGATTAGACCTCATTTACGACGCCACATAGTCGACAAGGTCGCCATTGATTTTCAGATATTTGAGAAGTACTCGAGTTGTTGCTCGTGGATTGCTTTCTCGATTGATGTTTTAGAAGTAGTTTTAAAACGTTGACGTTGTCTATATTATATATGCATAATTAATCTTTAAATTTGATCTGAAACAATCTCAAATCTACTGTACTTAGCTACTAGAAGTTTACTAGAATTTGAGCCTTAAGCTGTGTCCTCCATCAAATTAAAGCTCTTGTTCTCTTATGCATGTCTGACGTGGATGCATGTTGTTTTCAAATATCAATGCACTATTTTATAATTTTATTCTTTATTTTATTTCATTTCATTTCATTTCAATGCAATTACAATACAATTGATTTCAATTCAATTCCGTTTGGTTTGGTTCTGTTTCGTTCGGTGCAGTTCAGTTCACTTTAATTCAATTCAATTCAATTTGATTCAATTCAATTAACATTTGGATTATTGCATGTTATTTTAGCTTGTTGGCTAGCCTACATTATAGATCTCTTCCCCATCGATTAATCGGTTGCCTACTTTCATAAACAATTTATTTCAAGCTGTGACTGATGTGCAAATAATAGTTCCACAAAATAATAGTTACAAAATTGGGTAAATCTCCAGCAGGCTTCTTAGATTCACCGGAAGTGTTTGTGGTGTTGGTGGAGATCGATCACTTTGTCAGCTAACATATTCTGAATCTACACTGCAAATCCATAAGAACTTAATTGTTTTAAGATAAAAATCTTGTTTTAAGATTATTTTTCTTGTCCGTCTGCAAGATAATAATCTTGCTGGGTTTTCACAAGATATTTTGTCTTAAAACAAGATTAAATATCTTAAAACAAGAAATAGAATCTTAAAATAAGAAATTTTATCTCGACAAGATTTTGAGGTCTTGCAGTGTAAGTTGCGCATTAATTTTTGCATATATAAACCACATTTTGTTGACTTTCTCTACCACACTTTCCCATCTACCCCAAACCCTTGAGTATATATAACATAGCAACGGATGCTTAGCCGAGTACTTCATATCTTGATCTTCATATGCATGTCAAACCACTATGCTCTTATTTATTGAAAATTAACTTCTAAAAATAGGTTTATCCGCAGCCTCCTTCGCAGACGTTCTCAGGTGGGGTCTATAAAAGTACTTGCATGGCTCATGTTGGACATATGAATTTATAACGATGCAGTGGCTGACTCGTACCCAGTCGTCTTTGTATTGTCTAATTTAATATTGTCTAATTAATATGGGCTAATTTGCAGGCGCAACGGGAAATATGAGGTTGGTAAATTTCGAGTCAGATGCAGTGATTCACCTTTACCGTGGTTATCTGAGCGAGATCAAGATAGCGTCAGCATTTGCAAGCTTTTTAAATATTTCACAATATCAGAAATTACGGTCTATCTATAGTAGAGAGTAAATTGTCCCGCTCCTGTTGCCCCATTTATTAGCTTCCCTTTCATGTACCACATCTATAATTAATAATAATAATAATATAATTAATATAATAACTAGGGCCTAGATGAAAATTACGCTTGTAATTCTAGTTACCCTGGTTAAATAAAGTGTTATTATTATTATTATTATTATTATTATTATTATTATTATTATTATTATTATTATTATTATTATTATTATTATAAAAGGGGAAAATGATAACCCAGCTAACTTTCGACCAATAACACTTGAATCAATCCCTCTTAAAGTGTTAACATCGTGCATTCGCAATAAAACCTACCAATTTCTTGCTGAAAACAAGTACATCGAACAAAACATTCAAAAAGGATTCACCCCAAATATATCTGGTACGCTAGAACATACAGCTCAGATGGCACACATAATAAACAAAGCACGTTATAAAACAACGATCTCTCGTCATAACACTATTAGATCTTAAAAATGCATTCGGTGAAGTTCATCATAACCTTATATACGAAGTCCTTAAATACCATCACATCCCTGTTCACATCGAAAATCTTGTCCGTAGTCTCTACACTGATTTCCAAACTTCAATCATCACTGATGAGTTCAACACACCTTTCATTAGCATTGGTCGTGGTGTACTTCAAGGCGACTGTCTCAGCCCCCTCTTATTTAATATGTCATTTAACACTTTCGTTCAACATATCAAATCTGAGAAATACCGTCAACTTGGTTTCTGGAATATTAGCGATAATGGACTCCCATTTAATCCAACCCACTGGTTTCAATTTGCTGACGACGCAGCCGTCATTAGCAGTCAAGAAAATGAAAACCAAATTCTTCTTAACCATTTCACAATCTGGTGCCAATGGGCTAATATGATTATACGTGTTGATAAATGTTCAACATTTGGTATAAAAAAGGCATCAACAAAATCTGTCCAATATCTACCAAAGCTCTTCGTCAATCACAATCTTGTACCGCGTGTCGAAAATGGTAAATCTTTCAGTTACTTAGGTCGCTATTTTGATTTCAATATGTCTAATGAAGAACACAAATTAGAACTTTACGATATGATTAACAACATGATGAACGAAATTGATATCTTACCTTTACACCCCAAAAACAAAATTATTTTGTACAATCGCTATTTACTTTCGAAGATTTCCTGGCACTTCACTGTTTCTGATATATCGAAAACCTGGGTCTGCGAACAACTAGACAATACCGCGTCAAAATATATCCGAAAATGGCTTGAACTGCCTATTTCTGGAACACTAAGCAACGTTCTGCTCCCTCATAATAAATTAGGTTTAAACATCATTCTTCCCTCAACCAAATTTATCCAATGTCAAACCGTCTCTCGATGCGCTCTAAAATCTTCGCCAAATGAAGATATCAGAAATCTATGGAAGGACACGAGCAACAACAAAAATGTGCAATACGACACATACAAAAACACTAAAGATGTTTTGAAAGCCGTCAGAAAAGAGCACGAAGACAGGCTTCAAAATCACCTCATTTCACAAGGTTCTTTCTTTTCAAATATCATTGAACATTCTACATCCACGTTCAACTCCATTTGGTCTTCCGTCCAACGCAACCTCCCCAAGAACATCTTCAACTTCACCATTCGATACATCAACAACACACTCCCGACACGCAAAAATTTATCGAAATGGGGAATCTCTTCAACATCTGATTGCTTTTTCTGCTCGACACCTGAAACCTTACTCCACGTTGTCGCTGGATGCAAAACGTACCTGGAAGAAGGTCGATTCACATGGCGTCATGACTCCGTTCTTAATTTCATTGCATACACACTTCAATCCGTACAACATTCCACTCTTTATGTTGACCTCCCTGGCTTCAACAGCCCCTCAGTTCTCACGGGAGATGAGTTGCGTCCTGACCTTCTTTTAACCATTGAAAACAAATATCTTTACATTCTTGAGCTCACCGTCGGATTTGAGTCCAATCTTCACCGCAACGCCACCCGTAAGAAACACAAATATCTCGATTTAGTTAACGAAAAACAAAGAAACTATGAAAAGGTTAAGTTCATAAATCTATCTCTGAGTGCACTTGGAATTTTCGGACAGTCATCAATGGATTTCATTGAAATGCTAAAAGACTTTAAATTCGACACTCCCTGTAGAAAGTATATAGTAAAGAAAATCATCAACATATCAATAAGAACCTCGTATTATGTATTTTGTCGACGTAACAAAGAATGGAATAACCCGAAACTAATGACATTCTAAGATTTATATTCTCATGTAGCATCAGTTCAAATAGTCAGTGGTAAACTACCTGTAAAAGCGAGGTTTATCATTGTAATTTCTACGTTTAATGATCAATAAATAAAGTTTACATTATTATTATTATTATTATTATTATTGGAGACGAACAACGCCCCGATTTACTTCTTTCCACTTCGAACAATTACCTCTACATTATTGAACTTACCGTAGGATTTGAGTCTAACCTCACCAACAACGTAAACCGGAAGAAAGCTAAGTACAAAGATCTAGTGAGAAAGCAGAAGGAGGACTTTATAAGTGTAAAATTTGTTAATCTTTCCATCAGCTCACTCGGAATTTTCGATAAAGAATGCCATACTTTTACTGAAATGTTGAATGATTTAGGACTAGATAACAAACATCAACAATACTACATCCGAAACATGATCTCTATCGCCATTAGAACAACGTATTATATCTTCTGTTGTAGAAACAAAGAATGGACCAATCCTGAACTACTAAATGTTTAAGTGTAAATTTGTTCTGTTGTTTTATAAAAGTTAATACTGAATATAATCATATGTGAATCAAGTAGCCAATTGTGAGTTACCTCAAGAAGCGAGATTTGCAATTGTATATATCTAAGAAAAACTTATATTAATAAAGTTTCCATTATTATTATTATTATTATTATTATTATTATTATTATTATTATTATTATTATTATTATTATTATTATTATTATTATTATTATTATTATTATTATTATTATAATTGCACTAACCCTATTTTCCTTTTTAATAATTTAAGTTGATGTTTTTGGGCGATCTACTTAAAAAGCTCCACCATTAATTTTCCAATATTTTATAATTACAGTTCTTCCCAAAGCTTTCATCTACGGAGATAGATATACAAGAAAATTGATGAAAGGACAAGAAAACGTTTATAGTATCTGTTTTGGTACCGGTTATCCTATACAGAAAGCCGTTTGGAAAAAGAATGGAAGCAAAGTTACGGAAAACAATTCAGGAAGAAACAATGTATATCAAGATATTTGGAACAATAACTTCACGTTTGAGAATTATTTAGTTGTCAGCGTGTTATATTTTAATCAAAGTGGTGCGCAATTTAAAAACTTCGGGAATTACTCATGTGAAGTTTCCATTGAGTCGGCTGCGAATGACACTGACAGAAAAATATTGGAAGTCATTTGTAAGTATAGATAGGATGTTTTATAACTAGTAAAAATATAAAAATTATAACCAATCTTGGAATGATAACTCTCACATCTCTTTACGCCAGTGCTCCCTCAACTTTTTTCTCCTTGTGCGTGGTCCCCCCTTTCTCGATTTTCCCAGTTAACTAGATACCTGTAAACTAATAAATTACTGCTGTAAGTTGTTCCTTGAGATAAATTATGCATAGATTTTATTAATCTAAAGTACATGCATGTAACGTCTAATGCACCCACAGCACTTTTATTTACTTTTATCATAATCACTGGTGCATTTACAGGCTGCATATAATCATGATAATCTGGCAAATTATGATTTAAATGCATGGTAAATAATGAAAAAGAGCGCGAAGTAATGAAGAATAGGAGTCCCAATACGCTGTTTTTCTGACGGCTTTTTGTTCATAATGCGCTTGAATAATAGCTTTGTGTAAGCCCAGTTTTTAACACTATGACAAGATTTAAAATTATAATCCTAAATTCTACAGGTAACTATAGGTGAGGTAAAACGGGCAACATTTCCCTTCAACTTTCAACGCACCTTTGTTGCGTTGCAAGTTGAAAAGCATTGTTGCACGTATTACCACCCACCGCAACAATGATTTTGTTGTAAGTTGAAAAAATTTGTTGAAAAAGGTAGTAAGACTCCAGTTGCTGAAACATGATGTTTCAACTTGCAACAAAATCATTGTTGCGCGACAATATTTGAGGTGGTAATACGTGCAACAACGCTTTTTAACTTGCAACGCAACAATGTTGCAGCAATTTGTTGTTCGTATATTACTTCACCTTAAAAGCTGGTTTTCACTCAGGAAGATTTTCCTCAGGACAGGAATTCTTTGTCTTGTGAGCTCTCGGTTGGAACTAATGACTTTAACACAAAAGAAACTTTCCTGTCCGTTTCTGTCCTGCGAAAGATTTAGCCTTAAAGGCTAGGCTAGTTTCCACTCAGGAAAATCTTCCCCTGGACAGGAACGGACAGGGAAGTTTTCTTTGTCTTGTGAGCTCTCGGCCGGAACTAATGACTTTAACACACCTTTCCTGTCCGTTCCTGTCCTGCGGAAGATTTTCCTGAGTGGAAACTAGCAAATTTCTTAAAATCTGTTTGAGTTTTACAAAACATAAGACTCTATATTTAAGTACAGTAAATCTACCAATCGCATCTACCAGGTAGTGATATTCTTCCCAAAATTATTTATCTATAATTAATATCAAAAACTAAATGCCGTGTTATAATTACATGCGTTGAGGTAACTACAATATATATAATTACAATATATATAATTATATATATAAGTGAGTTATGGTTCACGAAATGTTAGAGAGTGCTCAATACCATATATAGATAGAGCAAAATACAAAGTATAAAGTATAGTTTTACCTTAAAGTCTTCGCTACCAGAGGTTTCACCCTTTAGGGTGAAACCTCTGGTAGCGAAGACTTTAAGGTAAAACTATACTTTATACTTTGTAATTATATATATATATATATATATATATATATATATATATATATATATATATATAATAAGGTGCCCTCTACGCACGCTCTGATTGGCTGGGCTCCGTGCATTTATAAGAGAACAGAGATCATGAATTACGTAAAATGGCGTAGAATGGCGTCAGCTGGCCGGGAAAACCCGCCAAATTCCAAAACTACCTTACTTTTAGTTTGATTTTTCCTCTTCTTATTTTTTAAAACAAATAAAACATACCACTGCTATGCATATGTACTCTTATAAAGGTACGTTTGATGTCATATGAACACGAAAGAAGTGTAAAGGCACTCGGCTATCACCTCGTGCCTCTACTCAACTTCTTTCGTGTTCAAATGACGTCAAACTTGCCTTTATAAGAGTACATATGCACGGAGCTTTATGTTTTATTTGTTAAATATATATTTTTAGTTTACCCTGTTATCAACGCTGGTCCAAGCGATGTTACTACATTGGAGGGATCGGAGGCGATATTTAACTGCGAAGTTGAGGGTAAACCAGACCCTTCAACATCCTGGCTTTTTCATAATAGAATGATTTCAACCAACCACAGCGTGCTATCCAATGGTAGTCTGATACTGTATTCTGTCCAAGACACAAGAGAATTTGAAGGAACTTACTCGTGCTTTGCGAAAAATAAGGCTGGTCGGAGCAATATATCAAGCGCTGTGCTTGCTGTACATGGTAAGTTTGTAGGCAAATTATTTTTATTAGTTTTGAAATATTTTATTATTATAGCAAAATATCTTTTGTGAATTCTTACATAAGAAACACTAATTTATACTTTGTAATTCAAGCTTTCATGAAATAATGAACGCAATTTTTTGTGATTTAGCCCCTTGTAATCGACCTTTCTTTATTCTGTAATATTTGAGGAACTCCTTCGTGTTTTAAAATGATTTGAGACCGTAATTATACGGTATGCTTGGGCGGTTACAAATTACAATGCTTTTATTGCGGTCCTTAATCAAACGTATTTCTGAAGCTTGAAAGGCACAATGCTGGCCAGATTTCTTGAGGGTTCTTTGGTGACAATTAACCTTACATTTGTTCAAGCATTTGGATAAATATTTATATAAAATAACATGTATACGTATGCTACACACACCATGATTGGTAAATACCATTGTACACGGGAACAGAGAAACTATGGAAATATATAGTATTTTTATTGTAAATATATATATATATATATATAAGTACATTAAAAAAATAAGGTGTCCTCTACGCACGCTCTGATTGGCTGGGATCCGTGCATTTATAAGAGCTAGTGTGAAAATCATGGGTGACGTAACGTCGCGTGGAATGGCGTCAGCTGGCCGGAATAGCCAGCCAAATTTCAAAACTGTCCAACTTTTAGCCTGTTTTTTCCTTCTTATTTTATTCAACAAATAAAAGATACCGCTCCTATGCATATGTACTCTTATAAAGGTTCGTTTACGTCATTTGAACACGAAAGAAGTTGAGTAGAGGCACGAGGCGATAATCGAGTGCCTTGACACTTCTTTCGTGTTCAAATGACGTCAAACGAACCTTTATAACCAGTTTGCGACTTAACAGAGTAAAAAAACTGTTTATAAATACGTGTTATATTTTTGGCACATAAACTCACTTGGTTTGAAGGAATCTAAAATATTTTTTATGAAAAGGCTATACTCCCGGTGTTTTGGGGTTGTCCCCCCCCCCCCCCCCCCCACCACCACCACCAGAGTTTTAGATACAATATAAACGGTTTTTTAATTCCAACGATGTTTCAAAAGTTGATTATACTCGTCACTGTTTTTATATATTCAAAGTTAAGTATAGCTTACCGAACGCGAGGTAACTAAGTCAGTTATTTACCGAGGCCCGAACTATTTAGTTCGAAATCAATGAGGTTGCCTAAGAAAACTGAGATACTGAGTTCGTTGTCACAGAGGTTGTCTAAAAACACTTCAGTCGCGATGATAAATCCTTTATCACATCCGTGAACATTGATTAACGCTTATTTTCCCAACCCCACATAATTAGGTTAATTGCCCCGGGCTAATATATATTATCCTGGGGGCATTAACTTGATTTATGCGTCGGTACATCAAAGAAAACCGAGGTGATCGTGAACTAAATGAGCTTTTTTACCGTATTTTTAGCAATTCTTACAGAAACAAAATTGGCTTATAAATTGTACAAAATCTGACTACAACAGTTTTATATTGTAAATATTATAATTATACTCATGTTTCTGAAAAGCCGCTTTTGGGGAGCAACATTAAATATACAATTCAACTCTATATTATAAAAAAAAAACATAGGGAAGCACGGGTGGCGTGTGCTGTTAGCGCGCTCCCTCTCACCAAAAGTTAAGCCCGGTTAGACGGGGTTAGTACTTGGATGGGTGACCGCTTGGGAATGACCCCGTTGTCGAGCTGGAAACTAATGTGAGTAGAGTTGTAGTTGATCTCTCCTGTGCTTCGAGGGTTTTTCGCCGGGTTCTCCGGTTTTCCTCCCTCCGCAAAACCAACACTTACATCATGGTAGTCATGTTCAATTGGGGCATTTCGCTCTGTTTGACCACCAGTTGCTATAGGCAATAAAGTTAATAAATCTAAATCTAAATCTAAATAAATGAGATACTAAAAACCTGCACAGAAGTGAGGATAATCAAAATTAAAACGAGATCGAAAGGGATTGCAAATGTGACATCATAGCTAGTCAATCATAAGATGGTCTGGAAAGTGGAACGAAACTCAACGATAGTCTTTGTTCTATATATCTTTTTGTTCATGTTTATTCAAACTTGTGCACGGTGAGCACATTGTATTTTTGATATGATGAAGCATCCATCTAATAGCAGGGTTTGGGTTATTATTATTATTATTATTATTATTATTAATAATATTATTATTACTATTATTGTTATTATTATTTTTATTATTATTATTATTAATATTATTGTTGTTGTTGTTGTTGTTGTTATTATTGTTATTATTATTATTATTATTATTATTATTACTATTATTATTATTGTTGTTGTTGTTGTTGTTGTTTCACGGTAAAGATGTAGATACCGGTGTTTAATCCTCACTGACAGGTTTATTCAAGTTAAGGTGGTATTGGACAAAAAAAGTTTTTTTCTTTAATATTGGTTTATCTAAAGATATCTTGGCAGAAATATATAGGATATGTTTCCCTGATGTTAAAAAGCTAAGTAAGACATGCGTTGTTACCATGGTATCCAAGCAACAACCCCCTAGTGAGCAAAATATAGCACTTGCGGTGAACAAGATTCTATGAGAACTAACGGTCTGACAAACACTAAACAAAGGTTAATGTAAAGCACACACACAGATCTATGCTGTAAACCTCAAAAAAAGTACAAAATTATAAATATTTTCGATAAAAATGTTATTTTTTTGAAAAGATGGCTGATTTTTATTCATAAGGCTACAAAACAAGAACTTTTTAACAATGAATAACATTCATTATGCAATATATTTGAGGTTTGCAACATAGATCCGTTCATATTACACAGCCTCTAAAAAAGTTTAAAGCATTACATCAAATATTGAATGCGCTAGCGTGTTTGGCGTCCAGGTACTATTACCAAATTAGGCAACTGAGAAAATCGTGTTTAGAAATTTGAAACCACCATGCTGGCTGAAAACACAATTCCGGCAAAATGCATTTAAAGTTTACAGTTAAAAACAATGTTCAAATTATTACCCAAATTTGTCCCTATGTCAACATAATCTAATTGTTTTCCATTAAAAAGCCCCAGCTTTACATGGGACTCGGTTCATATTTAAAGTTGTCTGCCAACTGTCTGGTTTCTTCTCTGAGAGGATAGTTGTACAAACGTGTATAAATAAACCATTTTGTTTCGACGTTGGGTTATTTCACTGGTCTGTGTCAATTGTTCGTGACTATTTTAGATTCCTATATCTATACTTTAGATGCATATTTTTTACGCGAAAAGTATGATCCGTAACCTATTGGGTTTGTTGTTTACAGTTTGGTCTGAATAATATTATTTGTCGGCGAGACGGAAAGGAATGTGGAACGTTTCTTCCTCGGCTTCGAGTACTGCTTATTGTTTACTTTCAGTGGATAGTTTTTGTTTGGGGATGTTGCAAATGTTTAGAGGACTAGATATATAGTTTAAATATGTGTGTCAGAAAGTGTACAGAAAAGGTAAACCAGCTTTAGATATTTATCAGTTGTTGTGAAAATTCTGATGCCGTGTGAAAATTATGGTGCCGTCTGAAACTGACTCGTCTTAATTTATACGGCTTCTGACCGGTTTGGAAAGCGTCTTTTCAAACCGTTTCTGTGACATTAGTGAAGATTATTTTTATCTAAGAATGTTACTGACAGTCTGGCGATCATTTTGACAGTAACTTTGCTCAAGAAAAACACTTTAATATATGCCAGTATAAGTACTCTGCAATAAAAATGGCATGAGCCGTAGCCCAATGTAAATAACAAGGGGAATTACACCGTACTCAAACAGCAAGTACAAAAGGGAAACCGAAATATAACCTAAGCGAGAGATTATATAGTCAGACTTATATTTCTAAGTTTTAAAAATTCCTTGTCTTCGACACTTATCAAGCTAGGGAGGTATCATTACCTTCAAATTATGAAGCTTAACCAACATTAAAACCACCATCTGATTGGACAACCTTTTAAAACGAATCCTCACCCCCATAGCACCCCCGGTAATCACGCCCCCCGGAAACCCTAAACCTAACCACAAC
Organism: Paragorgia papillata; assembly: GCA_035771165.1. NCBI lineage: Eukaryota > Metazoa > Cnidaria > Anthozoa > Scleralcyonacea > Coralliidae > Paragorgia > Paragorgia papillata. The sequence continues at coordinate 3,457,222 of JAWNZC010000406.1, forward strand.
CCTCCGGAAAAATGTGCCTCCTCTCAGACCCCGACCACAACACCCCTCTAGGATTTTTAGCTTTATGTATTCAAGATTAACATCCCGCATGTGGGATGGTTATATTAGATGGTTAAGCTTCATATTTTGTAACCGATGATACCTCAGCTAGGGACAAATTTGTGTTTTACAACATGGCGGACGCTCCTAGTTTCCTGTCGTGACAGCCTCCCCCATTAGCTTGAAGCCAGAGGATCTGTAAGTTCTTCTACAAGATCAGGAGATCGGTATCATTGGTCTTTATAATGTCCTCACCAGCTAGAACACGACAATGTGGAAACTGAGAAGTACTCGGAAGCAGTGCCATGAGAGCCATGAAACACATCCACTCGTTGTAAAAACTCTCTCGCTAATCAACCGTTAACGAAAATATTCAAATAGACCCGCCCGCGATGAAAAAAACATGTTTAGAAAAGGATATACGTCATGAAAGGAATTGTGTAGCTTCTTTTTTTAAAGTTAGATAGAAGGGGGTAAATAGAGGCACGGCAATTAGCGTAAAACGGGGAAAAAATCTGCTCTGCGTTGCGATGAAAACGGACACTATTTTCATTACCTCGCTATAAAGAACGTATCGTTGGCGTTAAATTAGTGAAAATACTCAGGAAATACACTTGCCCGTGGAAAGTTAGATAGTTGAGGATGTCTATTTCACAAAAACAAGAAATTCCAAATTTCGAATTTTTTTTGTCCAATACCTCCTTAAGGTGGCTCCATACAGTTTCTTGAAAAATGGAAAACTGACAAGTTTGAGAGTCCAAAACTCTTGATTAAACAATTCGGGAAAAGAATAAAACTAAATGTTATGCACAGTTAAACAGTCTGACAATGAAAAACTGTTACCAAATAAATAGCAACAGTTGTTGCTATGGCAACAATGACGTTTCAAAATGGCTGCCAATTACTCTTCAAACTAATTTAATTCGAAAAAAACTTTGGTGACCCCCAATTTTTTTTTCATTAAAACTTTTCTTGAAGTATGAGTAATCAATTGGCCGATTTTAAAAAAATTCTGTAGAACGAATAATTTTTTTCCCGGAAAAATCATGTTTGTTAGTTTTTAAAAAATTTCGTTCTACAGAATTTTTTAAAATCGGCCTATTGATTACTCATACTTCAAGAAAAGTTTTAATGAAAAAAAAAATTTGGGATCACCAAAGTTTTTTTCGAATTAAATTAGTTTGAAGGGTAATTACAACAACTGTTGCTATTTATTTGGTAACAGGTTTTGATTGTCAGACTGTTTAACTATACATAACATTTAGTTTTATTCTTTTTCTGAATTGTTTAATCACGTATTTTGGACTCTCAAACTTGTATTTTCCATTTTTCAAGAAACTGTGTGGAGCCACCTTAAGCCAGTGAGTACTTCTGACGTTCTTCAATTCATCAACAGTACCTTTCGGAGAATGTTGGCTGTGCCTAGTAGCACCGAATGTTGTAGGATGTTCAAATCATGTGTAATATCTAGGCGCTTGAGATAGGACTGTAGATCCTTTGGTACTGAGCCTATTATAATGCATCTATTATAATTGGTAACAATACCGTCTTTTTATTCCACATTCTAGTTACTTCCAGTCTCAGTTCAGAGTAATTATTTAATTTCTCAAATTTCTTCTGCTCCAGATTGTGATCGCCTGGGTTTGCCACATCTATGATCATACACTCGTTTTTCTCCTCGTTCACTACGACAATGTCTGGTCTTCTGTGCTCTCGATCCGTTTGGATATTGAAGTCCCATAGAATTTTGGTCCTCTCGTTCTCTACCACAGTGTTCGCTTTGTGCTGGTACCATTTGTCACTGACCCCTAAGCCGAATTTTCTGCATAGTGTCCAATGAATGTTCAGGCATACTTTGTCGTGTCTCATGTAATCTTTCTGCGCCAGTATGCTACGTGCACTTACAATATGCATCACACTCTCCACTTTCTCGCCGCATAATCTACATTTATCCGAGACATTCAACCCATATATACTTTTCTTTATGGAGTTTGTATTTATCGCTTGGTCTTGTGCAGCCACTAACAGGCTTTCTGTTTCGCGTTTGAGATCACCTTTACTTAACCAATTCCATGATTCGTCTGTTTTCAGATCCTTTGTATCTCTCTAAAACTGCCCGTGGAGTTCCATGCTCTCCACCTCCTACTTCTTCTCCTCCTTATCTACCACTTTCTTGTACTCTTCCTTTGCATCTGATCTTTCACTAGAACCTCCTCCTTTGTAACTACCTTCAGTAGTGTCTCTTCACTGTTTATTTGATAGTTATGCAAGCTTCTCGATTCACTGGCGACACATTCTTCAACACTGATCAAGCCTCTTCCTCCTTCCTTTCGCTTGATGTATATCCTTTGTGCGTTTGATTTCGGATGAATAGCGTGGTATTTACTCATCATTTTACGGGTTTGTCTGTCTAATTCCCGTGTCTCATTCTTTGTCCACACAATGAATGCTGCACTGTGACGTACAACCGCCACCGCCCATGAGTTGATTTCCAAGAATAGATTCCGACCATTAAGCTTTCTTTTCAGGAGAAGTCTTATAAGTCCCTTTAAGTAGACATTTTTGACTTTAGCTTTCATTCATTTAATTTAATTTAGTTTAATTTAATTTAATTTAATTTAATTTAATTTAATTTAATTTAATTTAATTTAATTTAATTTAATTTAATTTAATTTAATTTAATTTAATTTAATTTAATTTAATTTAATTTAATTTAATTTAATTTAATTTAATTTAATTTAATTTAATTTAATTTAATTTAATTTAATTTCAAGACAGTTAATGGTATCAATCACACCTAGATATTTATATCCTTCGCAATCAGGCTCCGTCAATTTCTCCCCGTCCGCGAGTTTGATACCTCGGCTTTCCACTCTTCTTCCCTTCTTCAATGTTACTACTGCACACTTGGCAGTAGTAATAATAATAGTTATTATTATTTTTTTTTTAAATTCAAATTTTTCTATATAGTTGTAAACAATAAATAGGTTCAAGTAGTCAATTATAAATTACCTTAATTAGTGAGATTTATAATTGTATATATATATATAAAGTATTTCAATAAAGTTTCCATTATTATTATTATTATTATTATTATTATTATTATTATTATTATTATTATTATTATTATTATTATTATTTATTATTATTATTATTATTATTATTATTATTATTACTGCAATGACAACTGGCTTATTGTTGTTATTTTCTTTGTAGCTCCTGCTAGGATAGCGTCAATATCTGATTCTAATGTTCATAGACTTAATGATAACGTCACTTTGAACTGCGGCGTTGAGGGAGATCCATTTCCTTCCGTTACGTGGACAAAGTTCAATGGTTCAAGTACCCTTCTGATGCCAAAGTTTATCCTGGCAGACAGTAACCAAACGCTGACAATAAAAAATATCTCACTTCAAGAACAAGGGACATATATATGTACAGCAAAGAACAAATATCGTGAAGAGCAGAAAAATGTTACTGTCATTATTCAAGGTAGATTTAATTAATGAATTATTTTATTTATAAATGGGTTATCCTTTGATATAAATAGCTGTGAATTAAAAAAAAGATATTTTCTGGGCTAGATTTTCGAGACAACTTTTCTTATTGATGACTTGCAGGGCTACATTCTCTGTTAATTTTGTACATAAATCTCTCGCTATCGATAGTATATATTTAGATTCATGTTACGAAATTATTGCAATTAGTCGCAACGCTAGGCTTCAAAACATTTTTAGACGATATAATCGTAAGTGACTGAATGTATGTCGTAATTGGAAAAGCTAAGGGGTCTAATTTTTGTCCAAATAGCATGGAAAAAGGCGTTTCCAGAGGAAGCCGAACTGCAATGCCTGCTTTGTGTTTGTCAGTGTTCTTTTCTTTGGGTGGTGTTTAACGTAGAATGCATGGGGGGCGCATATTTGGGAGGTTCTGTGTCTCTGATAAAGAAAACTTTACTAAAAAGACAGAACCTATAGCAAGAACAGCATATTACAGAGGGATTATAGTTATACAACAACGAATCAGAGATTCTTATTTATATTTTCTGAGTATGTTACAAAATAAAGGAAAAGATAATTTTTCATGATTTCTCACACTGCTAAAAACTCGATAAATTATAATGACGGAAAATATTAGGATTTGACCGCAAGGGGTTAAGGTCACTCTTCTAGTAAGTGCATACAGCATTACTCTTGGTTCCGAATGTGCTTGTGTGCACAAATGTTCATGCACAACCTTAATTTAAAATAATTCTATTTGGCAATGACAACTTGCTTTCATTTTTCATGAAAGAATTCTCAAATTATTTTAGTATAAATTTGCTACTAAACTTTATTCATATATTAGGTTTAAATATGTTCAATTGTTCATTAATCTAAATGAAAATATCATTTCTTTTAGCCCAATATATACTTTTGTCAATCCTGTTCGTAGCGGGCAACATAACGTAACATAATATCTGACATATATAGTTCAATACGAATAAAAAGTTACTGTTCATAACCCATTGTTTTAACACTCCGATTTAGTATCATGATCAAAGGTGATCGTTGTGAAAACAGATTCTTTATTTATACTCTCATAAAAAACAACAATGACGTTATCTATCAGCAAGATGCAAATATGCTTAGGATATAAACAAGCCATCATCGCGATTTAATGCAGGGTTGGTAGTATTAATATGCTAAACCTCCAGACAAGTTAATGCTACCGCGGATTGGTGATCGTTTTTTAATCACCTCATAGCTGGCTCAGCACGCAAGCTCCAGCAAAGCAAAATTTCCTTTTTTAAAAAGAGGACCTATAATCTTTTAAACGGCTTCCAAACTGACGTTTGAAACAAATTTCTTACCGAGTTGAAAACGGAAAATTTATGCTAATTTTATATAAAAGACTAATGTGTATATGCCGATCTACTATTTTTTCTTGCAATTTTATAATATTGTTGTAATTAACAATTCTTTCTATGTGGAACATTTCCTGCCGTTTACTTGTGCAATTTGGTCATCAACTTATAAGCGCCATTTTGACTTTTGGCTCTTTTGACTTTTATTATGCTGTCAACTACTGCACAGGAAAGTAACTAAAAACAATTTTTCGTGAACTCAATGATTGCAACAGCCTTTTCAAAGTCTTTTCAAACGGTCAGTAAAAAAGTTCAGAATTTATATCTAATGACAAAGCATTAAGATGATTTAGTATTTAATATTGGGTTAAGTTATCTAAACCAATCAGAAGCCTTCTTAGTATAGGTAGGTGATGACCCATAAAATGTAATGAAAACAAGGAAATTAATAGGTTAACTATTAATGTGGAAAATTACTACTCAAGCAGATTGAAAAAAAAAGAACACAAAAACAAATTTCACGGTAGCTAATCACCTTGAAATCCAAGAAAAATTGAAAGAAAACAATAAAAAACAAAACAAAACAAAACAAAACAGGGCAGAACAAAACCAAACCAAACAAAACAAAACAAAAACAAAAACAAAAACAAAAACAAAAACAAAAACAAAGACAAAAACAAAAACAAAAACAAAAGTAACCTCATGAATGAAATAGTTTGACTGTATTCCAAAATAGCTTAGTGAAAAAAGTGGAAAATTACTGTTTAGTATAATTTTTGTTTGTCTTATTTTGTTACCTCAAACTTCGAGTTTTACAAGATGAGGTTATTCTAACTTTGTTTAATTTTTATTTATGAAGCATAACCGTTTTATCTTTTTTTTATTCTAGAACTTCCAAGAATATCACAAATTTCTTCGAACCCCAGCAATAATGTTCTTGTGGGCAAGCCCACAACTCTGGTTTGTGTAGCAGAAGGTATTCCAAGACCAAAGATAACTTGGATAAAGGGTTCAAACGAAACTCCTAAATACAATGTGTTAGATCATCAAAGTATCAATGAATATGGTGTGAAGTCCACCATGATTATCTTGTCAACAACTTTTTCTGATAGCGGAAATTATTCATGTCAAGCTAAAAATGGCCATGGCATTACAATCACCAAAATTGTGTTAAACATTTATGGTAAGTCTCTTTGATTGTCTTTTTTGTGTGTGTGTTTTCTATTTTTGCACAATCGTTAAAAATGATTAACTTGTTTTTGTAATGAAAAATTGCTATGTAATATATAACACACTATTCACGAAGCGTATTCTTATATTTCTTAAAATGAAACAACTTTAAATATTGTTCAAAATTGTTTTGCCTCTGTCGGTGTTCTGATTTGTGCATGTCTGTGGAGACAATCTACAAGTCTCAAAAATTAAATTAAAAATTAAATTAAATTAAAAATAAAATTAAAAATTAAAAATTAAAAATAAAAATTAAAAATTAAATCAAAAATTAAATTAAAAATAAAATTTAAAATTGCGGTTTGCCAATGAACGGGGTAAAAATTAATGGATGATCGGATTTTGTTTAAAAAATATTTCTTGGCTCAAATTACAGAATATGAAAAAGAGTTAAAAAAGGAGAACTTGTGAAAAGAATTAGAAAGAGAAGCGAAGACAGTAGCATTGTTCTCATTTCAAATTTTGTATCTTTTTATTTTTGTTGTTATTATTGTTTAGCTCAACCAGTTTCTACGATTCTTCAACGCTCTTTAAAAGTAAAACTTGGATCACCAGTAAACTTTACTTGTGTAGTTTATGGCTATCCAAAACCTGATGTATTGTGGATTATGGACTCAAATAAAGTAATCCAACCAAGTGATCATTACAAGGTCTTTGAAAACGGTACTGGGACGAGATTTACGTGGCAAAGTCAACTGCATATTCAAAGCACCTGGCGTAATGATACTGGAAATTATAATTGTCTTGCTCAAAATGAAGCTGGTACAAACAACTCTAATCTATCGTTGCTTATATTAGGTACTTTTTTTAAATTGTTATTATCATAGCTAGCTAGATCATTCCCGATTTTTATTAGCCAAAATTTCTTGGTTAATTCTCCATTGCAATCTAAAGCTATAGCTAATGGTTTTTAAATAAAAAAGTTACATATTATTATCAAATATGGCTGTAGCCATATTTGGTAATGCTCTAAACAAAAAGATAGTGAACGAAGAACGTCAATTAATTGTTCAATATAAAAAAACAAAACATTATTGGACAAATGACGTTACGCGCATGAAGTTGGGAAAATGGCTTTGGGGTTAGGAAAGATTATTTGACTGACAAGCGATGAAATAGCAAAATGATAAATAAATAATAACAAGAAATATTCAAGGGGATTGAGGGGATTTATCACATGTACTGAAAAAGAAGCAAGAATTTGCATTTTCGGAATTCGTGTTCTTTTATGTATAACCTGTATATGAAAGAGGGAAAATGTTTCTTTGCATGGAGCAATTTATTAACTAGGTTTGATTTTTTGTTTTCTTATTGGAGGAGTACTAATAGGGTCTAGTAATTTGAATGTGCTACTAAAAACCACCCGTAAAGTGCATTGCGCCAGATTTGTACCAGTTCAGTTAACTGGAGATTTGTGCTCTCCTTGCTTCTCTCTAAAAAAACCCGATCTGGAACCACATATATAGACTGAGTTTACTTATATATCTCACACATAATTTAGGATTCTAAAACTTTGTGATTAATAAAATTCCGCTAATTAGGCTAACATGTTTAGCAACAGGCTTGTGATAATTAGTCTGTCGCAAAAAGTCGTCCTAATAACGAAGCATACTGTTGTCATTGAACATTGTAGCAATTTATTAGAAACAATTTTTCAGCAAGTTGTTGAAATAACCTGTGACAAGCTTGGTGATCACAACAACTTGTTACACAGTTTCGAATAAGTTGTTGCATGCAGACAGTAGTTTTAACAAATTGGGGCAAATAGATTTTGATACCAGCAGGATGGAAGATTGTAACAAGGCTGCTTGCATGGTGACTTTTACAACTTGCGCCTTTTACGTTCTAGGTTGTATTGCTGAAGTCATGCAGTGAGTTTCCCATCCAGTATTTTTTTATTGTATCGCGTTATTAATTTTGCTGCTATTTTTATGTAACGTGCCGAGCTTTGGAGAACACTCCTTTTATTTACAAACTTAGTTACATGCAACCTTCGTTCTCTACGGTCACATACACACTCCCTGACCTAACACCAGGTCAATTAGTCTCCTGGGCTTTGTCCTGAAACTCCACCTTACATTGTTCTTTGTCTATTGTCCTTTGTCTTAATAGTGAATAACTGAACTTACATATAACTTGTTACATTTAGTTCAGTTGACGTCAAAGTATATCCGCATAGGTGTGGACACAGTACTCTTTTAGTTACTGTAGTACCTTATTATTTTTATTTTAGAACGCCCTGGATCATTGGTTATTCAAGATACAGTTTTATCAAGTTCGGTAACCTTAAAATGGAGGTTAACTTTTTCTGGTAATAATGACATACAGAAGTTCACCATTTACTACTATATGATTGGTCCGAATGCAACTAGAATAAACGAGAAGAAGGAAACACTCGAAGCGACAGTAACAAATTTTACTGCAACAGGCTTGACTCCAGGCAAATTGTACGTGTTTAAAATATCTGCTACAAATGAAATTGGAACAAGTGTTGGTTTTATTGACGTATTAACACCAGAAGACAGTAAGTTATTTATGTTATTGAGAGATCTGTGTTAAATATAAAAAGATAAGACAACTGTGAATAAAAGAAAACATCGCCGAAAAGAATAAAAAATAACTGAAACAACAAAATACCATGTAGAAACAGTACTAGTAAACATAATTTTATATTGACTAGAAGTTACTATCTTAAGAAAGTGCTGCATGACCACTGGCACAACATTGAAGACGGATGTAACGAGAAATACGCGCCCAATTACCGTATGTAATTTTACTATTGTCGAACCTCAACATGATATCATGCACCAACGACAACGACCAACAGCTGGTAAATCATTTAACGACAAAAATTCCTCGCCCAAAATTAAAATATTGTCAAAAGCATTGGAATACATGTATGCAATCGATTTGCAATAATTTGGCTACTCCAGAACTGGAATTGTAGTTTGTACAATTAAATATACCGGTCCGGTAAAAATAATAAAAGGAACACTGCATTGTTATAGAGACTGCATAGCCACCGGCACTGAACTAACGCTCATGCACGATTTTGATAGATAGTTTCACAAGCAAGTAAAGACATGAAGTATAACTGTCCTTTCTGTAAATAAAAGTCGTGCAGTATGAATCTTTCTGAAATCAAACTTTGAAAACAATCTTACAGAAAATTCCATGGTCGTGGTGGTGTTGGATTAAAGAGTTCCAAACACGTAATTTGGATTGCTTTCGTAACCTTGTAGACTATATATGTAAATGTAGGACAAAATGCCCCTGGCGTTTTATCCAAGCACTTTTTTAGGTCCGGTTATCTGGGATTGAGTTTCAATATTCAATCTTGAATTACGAATAAATTATTTGTGTATGCACGATACAATTAAACGACATTTCTTTGACTTTCAAATCTTGACTTTTTCAAGTATTCATCTGTTGTTATTAATACCGTTTTATACTTCACCTTCACCAATTATAATAATAATAATAATAATAATAATAAAATTATACGTTTTTAGAAAATAGTATAACTGAATTAAAAAATAGCTATGAATTCTTAATTCTTACTACTTTAGTATATTAGTAGATTCTAAAAATGTTGTGAAATTGTAAATCTATTAGCTAAGCTTTAATTTTTAAACTGCGCGTAGGCACATCCTCGCAATTTTTCTCTAACCTAGCTAACTAAAAACTTAAAGGTATTGTATATCAACGTCTTGTATGTTTTCTTATAGCACTTCCTGGCATTTTTGTAACTCCAACGCAACCAGTAGCTGTGGAAAACAATTATGTTGTACTATCATGCAGAGGTGGTGATAAACAGAACTTAACCTACAGCTGGCTGAAAGAAAATCACACCGTAAGCTTTACAATGCCTAGATATACCCTTTTGGCAAATGGAAGCCTTGAGATCAATCCTGTTTTAAGAAATGATGATGGACAGTACAGTTGCAAAGTCAGAAGAGGTAGACAAAGCACAGAGTCAAAACAAGTTAACTTAACAGTATGGTGTAAGTAAACGGGTTTTGTGCCTAACCTTTAAATAACTACAACATTTTATCTAAAATAAAATAAAGATGATTTGGTGAACAAATCATCCAGAAAATAGAATACTATGTTACTTTATAAATTTAGCATAACTAACATAATTAGCATACATGTAAGTTTTACTAGTTTTGTAGTCACGCTCTGAATGGACAAGCCACATTTTCCGTCAAAGTACAGAGACATGTTTGACGTAATTTGTATTTTGTATTGTACAACTTTGTTTGGCTAATTAACGTATTGATTCCTCATTACGCCATTATTTGTCAGCAGGGTCTCGCCATTTTATGGGCTTTCTTAGCTTTTTGTCTTGTGTAACGTTTAGTTATTTCACAAAACAAATAGAAATTGGTTGTTGTCCGGCTGTGCTTTAATAAAAACACAAATTACGCCACTTCAACCGAAAAAATATGAAGACAGCTCAGCCTTGTGTTTATACACTATGGAGATGTGGAATGACGTTATTTACATTTACATTTACATTTACATTTACATTAACATTTACATTTACATTTACATTTACATTTACATTTACATTTACATTTACATTTACATTTACATTTACATTTACATTTTCATTTACATTTACATTTACATTTACATTTACATTTACATTTACATTTACATTTACATTTACATTTATATTTATATTTATATTTATATTTATAGTAGAGAGACGTTTTGGTAAGCAACGTGAGCAATTGCCTACCTGTTATAATAAGTTATTTATAATATTTCTTGTTCTGCTGTAGTTGTCTTTTTATATTTTTTATTTTACTGATGTTGTTGTTGTTATAGATTTAAATTATCCTAAATGGCTTGGTCCCTATATTATCTACGAAGGTGAAAATATAACTATATCATGTAATGGCGATGGAAAACCAGATCCGACGTTTACCTGGTATTTACTGGGACAAAAGATAACGACATCAAATACGGAAATTGTACAAAATGATGGAATGCTATTGTTGCATAACGTGACGATGAAAAACACCGGACTATATAGTTGCAACGCTAGTAATGAAGTCAGGAGCGCTTATAGAGCTATTGCTCACATATCGGTAAAAGGTAAGTAGAACATTTTTAACCTAAATGCGATTGGATATAGGAATTGCATGGCACAGGTAAATGTGACGTATTGTAACGTGGCGTATGCAAATACTGTGAAAAGTATAAAGTAAGAAAAGCTAAGTAAAACTGCAATACAATGCAATGCAATGCAATTCGATGCGATGCAATAGAATGCGTTTTAATGTAATGCGGTGTAATGCAATGCAATGCAATACTATACAATGCAATGCAATGCACTACACTGTAATGCAATTCGATGCGATGCAATACAATGCGCTTTAATGTAATGCGCTGCGATGCGGTGTAATGCAATGCAATGCGATACAATGCGATGCGATGCAACACAACGCAGTGCAGTGCAGTGCAGTGCAGTGCAATGCGAGGCGATCGAGGCGCTGCAATGGGATGCGTTACAATGCCATGCGTTGCAATGCAATGCGATGCGATGCGATGCGATGCGATGCAATGCAATGCAATGCAATGCAATGCAATGCAATGCAATGCAATGCAATGTAATGTAATGCAATGCAATGCAAAACGATGCAATGCAATGTAATTACTTAGGAATGGTTTTTCTTATTTATTAGATTTTCCTACTCTTAAAGCCTGGTCTTCTTTAGTGCAAGTTAAAGAGGGTGTAAACTTTAGCTTAAGATGTAACTATGAAGATGTAATCGGGTTTGCAAAAATAAGTAATTTACATTGGATTAAAGATGCCAAACCTCTCGATATATCATCATCAAATCGATACAAAGTCATTTCAACTGATCAGTTACTGATTGCAAATTCAAGTGTTAAAGAGTCTGGGAGATATCAATGTAAAGGAACTCTAGGAGAAGCCTCGAAACTGTCGTCTTTCGTGGATGTAACGGTTTTCGGTAAGTGTATCAAGATTTGCGTTGTTTTGCTATGAGTAAAATACATTGAAATAAAGAGATTTACATGCACTATATTTTTTAGTTTAACCCTATCCGGGCCGGGGGAGAGGGAGATCGTTTAATACAAAATTTTTATTTGTACTTTTAGTGGTTTGTTGTTAAAAAGCTGACAATTAGTGCTAATAAAATCAGGATTAGCCAGACGCTAATCTATTGTTTATTTTTGTATAGTTCAAACTTTGCAAGATTGAATTGAACCTCTATTAATTCATACCAGGTTTATAAAAAAAAATTCTTAGCAAATGCTGATGCTCCTATTTGTTAATTTCACACTAAAGTAGGATTATTTAACAATTATTCGCCGAAGGCGAGGTGAATATCGGTGTATAATAACCGAGACGAAGTCGACGTTATTATTCACCGATATTCACTGAGCCTGAGGTGAATAATTGTTTTAGTATAAATACACATTTTCGTACTTTTAGGAACAACATTTTCTTTAAAATTGTTAATTTCCTCGTCTGTCGCATCACCGTGGTCGCATTGACAACTTGGCTGGCGGCCATTTTGAATAAACGCTGTAGGTGATTATCGAGAATTAATCCGAAGTAGCTCGACCAATCAGCGCGCGTGATTTTCTATAATCACCTGTGTATTTATACTAATAAAATATATACAAGCTAATATACTCTTTTAAAAATCACTTAACCGGTTTTACGAACTCATTTGCTAATGAACGTTTTGACATTTCTTGGCCAGCATAAATTTATGTTGCTGACAAGACATGATTTAGTACAACAAAATAGTATTTATTAAGAAGTAACGTTTTCAACCAATTTGGTCGACATATGACCACTTTGTTGATTGGTAAAGGTTAGTTTTTAACATCATTAAAAAGAAATTGTTATATCACACGTCTTGCTAATATTTTTTTTAGAACTATTTTTTTATAAATTGTTGTAACTTCTTTGGTTTTTGGCAAAGAACACTACAACACTTACAGTATGATTGATGACCAATCCATTCACCAAACTAATTTAAATGCAGACCTGGCACATATGAGAAACATTTAACGGAACAAGGAACAAATATAACTAACAAAGAGTTCTGTATTTTTGTATTTAGTTCCATCTGGACCAGTAATTTTGGAAAGTAAGCCAGAAACTAGCACAACAGGAATAAAGTTAGCCTGGAAACCAATTCCTAAAATATTTTGGGATGGACAAGGAATAACATTCAGAATTTCTGTGTTCCAAAACAACCGCAGTGTCAAAGTGATTTACACAGCTAGAACTGATGTAATTATTGCTGGCCTTCAACCGGATACTAGTTACACTGTTGTATTGTCTGGAAGTACACACTTTGGGGAAATTCCCCGTGCCATAGTAAAAGCAACAACAAAACCCAGTATGTTCCTTGTTTTATTTATCTTTGAAGTACTTCAGTGCAATAAGCAAACTATGACCAAGTAAACGTAATTGAATTGTTTGTTACAATTCACTGTACTCTACTCTGTTAAACTATACTTTTTTATAACTTAAAATTATATATTAGCCATATGTTGAGCGCTGATATTCTAATCTAGTGAATATTAACGATTTTAAATGTTGGATTTCCAAATGTTTGATTCCCATATGGAATGAAAACTTGTTGATATTATCGGTAAGAATTTATTGAAAGAAATATATTCATACACTTACATGTTATTGTTGATGCATGATTATAATTGTCCGTTGAAGTTATATGTAAAAATATGTTTCTTCAAATTGCACTCGAAACCATGCTATTAGTTATTAATAATATACATGAAAATTAACTTACATTACATTGCCTTTTCGGCAGTGTCCACTCCTCGTATATTTGGTTGTTTAAAAACACTTCACTTCTTCTACCACTACTCCAAAAAGTTTACTGAAAGCACTAAGTGTCTTCTCGTTTTCTTGCAGGTACTTTACTTGACACTAATTAAGGAATAATTTATAATTAGCTTCAAATTTGAACGAATTGTTTTCCTCTGCTCCAAATCTTGGCCGCCATCTTTGTTTATTTTGTACAGGAAGAGCCTGGGTACGAGGTTAAAATATGCCATCCGTCAAAATCCGCTGATTTTGATTGGTTCATTGGCTTTAAAATTTGCATTGTATTCCATTTTTCTGCACTGTACTTCCTTAAAATCAATCAAAATTGAGAAATTTTTTCATGTATATATTATACTATTTAGCGCGACCTTGAATATATGAACAAGGTTTGACAGAATAATGTCAATACACAGGTACTAGGTACAATTACAACACACTTTATTTTGACGTATGGATATAGGGATACATATAAAATGTGCGAATGTAGATTTATTTGTAATATTATATTTGTATTTTCTAATCTATTTTTTGAATAGATACAAACAGTAAGCGATATGAACTTGATGTCAAGTTGACGGATGTCGAATTTTCAAAGTATTTAGAAGATCCATCTTCTGGGCCTTACGAAGAGTTGAAATCTAGTTTGGAACAGTCGGTATGAGTTTTATAGATAGATCCATTCCAATAATCTGTATGTTTTTGCTGTACAAGCTGTCGTAAGTTAAATTCAGAGAAAAACTGAGCTCCAGACGGGACTCGAACCCACAACCTTCCGAATGCCAGCCGGACGCTCTCACCATTGAGTCAGATGGTAGACCGACGTTGTTTTCGATATTTATTCGCCTGGGAACTAGTCAGACCGTACGTGTGTCACAAGTACTTGTTGGGCTACGAGTCGCATTGTGTCAGTTTATTTTCGGTAAATGTTTTTTGTATGTTATTTTAAGGTTGATATTATCTACAAGCAATCAAACATTGGTTTCCAATACATCAAGTCCACTATAACTGGTTTTAGGTAGGTTTTCAATTGGTAAATTCTGTGGATTTCAACTGATCATATAGTCTTTCAGATTATTATTTTAAGTATCTTGTATATGGCATCAGAGCGTTTTTAGTTATTCTATTTTATTTTATTTCATTCCATTTTCTTTACTTTATTTTATTCCACTCTATTTTATTAGCTTTCCTTTTTTTGTTTGTTTTGTTTTGTTTTGTTTTATTTCCTTTTCTTCCATTATATTTTACTTATTTTTTTAACATTTTTTCCAGAAAAGGAAGTGTAATAGCAGAAATTGTCATCTGGTTCGACACTAAATTCAGTCAATCACCCTCAATAGTTGTCAAGGAGTTAAATGAAGCAAGGGTAATTGCTGGTCACACTTTTGACAAATCATTCACTGAAGTTAAAGGTTGTTTATTGTTTGCTTTCTTGTTGTTTTTTATTTTTTTATGGCTTACACTGTTTTGTAGCTCTTGGAAAAAAATAATATAGAATATATACATCAAAATTTTCTGACGTCTGATTGGCTAAGAGAAGTGCGATTTTAACCTAATACAGTGCAAAAACATGTAATGTGATACAGTGCAGTTTTCTTCTCAATCCAATCATTTATAAGATAAGATAAAAACTTTATTTTATGAGGCCAGCACATTACACAAAAACGTGATAAACTTGTGGCCCTCGAAGACTTTCAAAAACGTTTAATGACCGGAGGTGCAATGTAGTGTTTACAAAATGTGACTGTAAATCGAACGTTTACAATCTGGAAACTATGTAAATTCGGTGATAGAGACATTGATCCTAGTTATAAAAACTAAATAGCTGAAATACTCAGCAACTTGCATGATAATCTGATGCCACAAGTTGGTTTAAAGATAATTGTCTTTGTCAAGTTTACAGGTAAAGTCAGGTTGTTTTTTCTTTAGTAAATCCTTTCAAACTAAAAAAATATATATTTATTGCAAGTGCGGCCTATTCGCTACTATTAAATATATATACAAGTGAGTTTGAGCTTTCGTCGTCAACGACTTGGTAAGAAACTCTCATCAGTTTCTGATGAAGGTCCTGGACGACAAATGCTCAAACTCACTTGTATATATATATTTCCAATCAAGCCAATCAAAAATTGAGAACTTTTGTCAAAATTGTGTACTTTTTTCTGCACTCGTTTTTCTGCACTCGTGACGACAGCCGATTCTTTCAGTATAGCATTGTTGGACTTATATAGCTAGGGAGTGTTAACAAACACGACGCGGACGTCAAGATGAGGTCAACTTGGCTAACGAAGATCGGAAAGAGGACGCTGTCGTGTTATGAGGAAAAGTGTGAGGCAACCCATTGAGGCAACTGTTATGTTAACACGACGTTATTCATATTCTTATTGAATTGTATATATAATTAAAAATGTAACTCACAACATCATTGGGCAATCTAGCGCGCATGCATAGATGCGCGCTAGAAATAAAAAAATAACTTCAAAAACATTCTTAATGTTAAGGCGCAGAAGAACTTGCATGCTGACACATAAATGTTCTGTTGCATTAGATTTTGATGAATGTAAAAACGAAATTTGGAATTCCTGTCACGAGTATGCCAATTGCACTAACATCGTAGGCTCTTACATTTGTAAGTGCTTTGAAGGATTTTTTGGAGATGGTGAAAAGTGCAAAGGTAAGTCGCTTTTTTTCTGCACTTAGATATATGTTTTATTCGTAAAACTGAGGACAAAATCTGGAACAACTGTTGGTCCAAGACTTTGAAAGTAACAACCAACAGTAGATATTCTCGCACTCGATTTCCTGCAAAAGTTTTTAAAATCCCTTCATGTATTAGTCATATATAACATGCACGTCAAATCTTCTATAAGTGAAAAGATGGGATTAAAATTCAAAGATGAGTGTTTCACTTGGCGTTATTGAACCGAAAAATATACCAGCTGCAAATTCTTTCTGGACCTCAATCTTGAAATTAGTTGAAACATTTGGTTGTGGAGTATATCTCGTGTCCAATAAATGCACGGTCGTGCAAATACACGCGTGATAGTGCGCAAATAGAAATATCTAATTTATAGCGCTTGTGTTGAGTTAGAAATGCATGTGAGATATTTTCCCTTTGTTGTTATATATAATTTATGGAAATGGTATCTTAAATATATTATTGACATAAGTTTGAATTAATTTAATTTAATTAAATACATTTCATTTATTTAGGCCCTGCACAAATTAGAGTAAAATCAGCTGCCAATGTTACCCAGTTGGTTGAAACGAACGTAACTCTAATCTGTAAGGTAATTGGGGATCCAACTCCAGTCATCACCTGGCTGCGTCGAAGTGAAGACGGAGAACGAATCCAAATCAAACGCACAACAGATAAAGACGACGGAAATTATCATCTTCTTGATGCATCTACGGAGGACAGCGGCGACTATATATGCAATGCATCAAATATCCTTGGATACCAGTCTTACGAGACTCGTCTGACTATCAATCCAGGTATAGTTAATTTTGCACATAATTATGTCTTGCAGTGATCTACTTTAAAACTGTATTCTGCTTTTTGAATAATGCACAACATGAACTAATATTGACCAATTTGTGGGTTTAGTATATGTTTTTGTTGTTGCTGTAAATGTTACAGCAGATTCAACTATTAAAACATGCACGACTTTTTATGTGCTCTGTAACAAGTGCAATAAAAGAGGGCGGACATATTTGTGTGTGAAAGTAATCTGAACTTTGAGAGTTCGTTTTATAAAGTCGTAATCAATATTACGACTCTCTATTGCTTACTCGCTATCTATCTAACTTATCTTACTCTAGAACTAAATCTCGCAACTTTTCAGTCGCGTTACATTGACTTTTTCAACAAATTATTATTTCACTTTTTTTGAAATATACA
This sequence comes from Paragorgia papillata, assembly GCA_035771165.1. NCBI lineage: Eukaryota > Metazoa > Cnidaria > Anthozoa > Scleralcyonacea > Coralliidae > Paragorgia > Paragorgia papillata. The sequence continues at coordinate 3,475,081 of JAWNZC010000406.1, forward strand.
TACGAAATTTATTTTCGTAGTATACCTCGACATATTGCTGCGTTTTTTGTCTTTTATATATTGTTGTGATGGGTAAAGAAATGCCATCCCGCATTTGACAAACTAGTTAACAAAATTAAACTTCTCTTTCAGTTATAGTCGATATTGACGTCGAAATTCAACTGTCCCATGAAACGTTCAAAGAAGAACTTAAAAACAAGAGCTCGCCAGTTTACAAAAAATTAGCAAAGAATGTGTACAATGAGGTAATTAAAGTGAATTTAATTGTTTTTACACGATATACAATATGAGTTATAGTCGTTACTTATATAACACTGAAACCGTTTAAAGTGACACTTGATTACAAAATATGTGAAGAGACACCACAAAAATTGATAGTACATAGTGAAATAGGAAATAGTATCAACCGAAATGGAAGAAAGATCTTCTGGTAAGTAGGGAAGGATAATGTTGTATTTTGAAAGAAAACTAACTGGGCTAACCTTTATATATAGGGTACGTTTTTGGAAAAAATAACTATAGCGCTCCACGTAATATATACAATTTAACTCCTTGCCTACTGTTTGGTCTATTTTCGAGATCTTTCGGTAGTGAAGGACTTAACAGAACAAAAAGAGATCACGCCCCTTTTTGATAACTATACACATAATTTTAAGAAGCTATGAAGGATCGTGCGAGTTTAGAGTTTTGCATTCATTTACATTGGGGACCAATCGTATACCATCTGTTAACACAAAGTGGGACACGTTTTTGCGAAAAACAATGAAAATTTTAAGATTTCTAGACACAATTTAGTTACTTTTGTAATGTAATTATCAATTTATTCGACTGCTAATTTTTATGTGAATAAACAGGACACATTTCCTGGAGAAAAACGTGATTAAAATAATATAATTAATTCTTTGAAAGTTTGCATGCTGGAAAATAGTAATACAAGCGAGAATAATATTTGTGGTAACAACACACTTTATTATTTATTGCTGAGCTTTCGACCTGTTGACTCAAGCCTTCATCAGAGCAAATGCCAACATCGTGTTGGCTCCCGTCATATAAACAAAAACAACTTAACAACCAAAATCACGTTACTTAGGACATACTGTAATGGCGTAGGTGTTTGTATTACTCTTTGAAATAATTTTGTTAACTAAAAACTTACTTCCAATAAAAAATACGTAAACAAAGATCCAGTAAACAAAGTAAAAGACAAAAATTTGCATTTTTAGTATGTTAACCATCATAATTTACTGTCGATAATTTTTCTTCTAAACCTTACTCAAATTTGATTTATTTTAAAATTACCAATTGTTCTGATTTTAGCTTTACAAGTTTTTTAACAACACTCCTGGATTTGATGACATAGAGATTTTAGGATTTGTGTAAGTATAGTGGATGACTATTTAACCCTTTATTGGCCAGTTTTCCGGGAGCTCTCCCCTTGACGAGTAAAATCTTCTGGTGTTAGCCAGAGTAAAATTGTCTGGCGTTAGCCAGAGTAAAATGAATAAGTTGCCAAAAGGCAACTGTGGCCAGTAAAGGGTTAAAGGAGATAGTTTTTAACCCTTTATTGGCCCGGTTTCCGAGAGCTCTCCCCTTGACGAGTAAAATCGTCTGGCGTTAGTCAGAGTCAAATTGATATGTTGCCAAAAGGCAACTGTGGCCAGTAAAGGTTTAGTTTTAGACACTTTTTTTTCGGTCCTTCTTCTTCTGAAATGTTTTGTTCCTTTTTAGAAACGGAAGTGTTAAAGTGGTTTTCAGAGTTGTTTTAAGAGTTAAAAAGCCTTCAAAAAATACAAATGATGTAATCGCAATACGTGTCGGTAAAAAACTAAGCAATCAGCTAAAGAAAGGTCGTATTGGAAATATTCTCGTTGTTCCTGACGTCATAAAACTCAAAGGTACAGCAAGTAATAAACACAAACTACTAAAACAGCTTTAAGTTGTAGAAGTTCTTTTAAAATTCTAGCTTTTTTCTAATTGGATACAGAAAGCTTTCCTAATTCAAATAGGGTATATATTACGAATGATACGGACTTCAATTATTTTTAGAGACCTTTATTATATTTATGTTTTAACCTTGATTCAATTAAACAAAATGGTTTCAATCCTATTCCTAATAATCCCAATCACAGCAACTTTTTAATAAATTCCGATGTTGAGCGTTATTCTGATGCATTTGCCGACAATTATCATAAGAAAAAACTATAAGTCCTTATTTTCTTTCTTTTAATATTTAGTACGCCCTCCTCCCCCCGTCAATGTTACCTATTCAGATGTAAAAGAAGATACGATGCATATTTACTGGGAGCCACCAGAACTCTATGAAATGTTCTCTATCGAACGATATTACATAAGATATCGTAAACGTGGAGAGAAGAGTTGGAATAACAATAGTATACATGCCCAGCTGTCTACCAATGCCCCAATGAGGAACCTGGAGAGCAATTCCTTTTACAGTGTTCAAATTTTTGCTGAGAATGTCTATGGCATGAGCAAAAAAAGTCGTACAGTAGAAGTTAAAACAATGAAGATAGAAGGTACCTCGTGAATACAGTTTGGCGAATGAACATGCGTTTGCATATTTTTAAATTGTTCTTGTTATTTGTAATTTTTAATTTTAAATAACGCTAAATCAATATAACAATATTTATAAGAAATAGTGTGGATGTAGATGTGTTTGTAATTTTATGTTGTTTTCTTTTTATATATAGTTATCTCATCTTGGTATTATGTTGCTCCGATCATTTGTATTCTCGTAATCGGTTTACTAGTTATTGTTGTCTTATTCTACCGGAGATTTACATTGAGTGGTTCTGGGCATATTGAAAGAAGAAAACGTGATAAAACGCACGAAAAGCAAACTAAGGTTTGTCATAATTTGTTGTTTATTTGCTTTTTATTTGTTATATTGTGCGTACAGTACATATATGGTCTTTTTGTGAAATGTATAATTATTAAATACATGCAGAGCGGTTGGTCACAATAACCACATCGGTTAAAAATACCGCGCAGCTAGATGAATTAATAGTAATTATCACAAAAAATAAAGAATAAAACCTATATTTTATTATATTGATTACCTTAACTCTATTAATGCAATCGATATTGTTAATTCTGATCCTTGTTTAAAGTGAAATAGAGAGAGATTTTTATCTAGAAAATTGAATATTTTAATACATTTAGCTAGTGTCAAAGCAGTTTTTAAATATTTCTCAAGAACAGTCAAATACTTTGCCATAGACATACTGGGTGAACAAGAATAATTGAGAAGTTTGAAAAGCACAGAAAAACACATCACAACGTAGTAAGGACACCAGTCCCCAATTTGACTGATTTACAACGTTGTGACGTCATCTGTAAATTTATAATGACTGAGCAGACAATGGAAAGTTGAAATAGTGATTTTTCAAAAGCTGGGATCGGATAGGATGGAATGGAATGGCATGGAATAGAATAGAAGTAAACAGGTTGGGGTATATTATGATACAACGGGAAAGAGTACTATAGAGTGGCATGGAATACCACTGAAAAGAACATACACAATTTAGTAGAATTAAATGGAGTGCATGGCAACAACAGCGCTCTAAAATTTGACCCTGTAGATATTGAAAAACAGAATAATGTATTAACAGAATCAAACGGCATGCATGCATTTTTGGAATTAACACTTGTCACGATAAATATGCTATACATTCCCTCCATTCATGGTTACTTTACACATTTTTATTACACCGACACACAGAAGCTTCCCCTAGGAAAAACCTTTCCTAATGTCCAACTAAAACTCCATTGAAGTATAATAAACGTCAAGATAAGCCCATTCGTTTACGTATATTGTATAATATAATAATAACATTTAATAACATCTATTTATACCGCGCAAATTCAACTTTAAGGTTTTCAAATGCGCCTTACAATAATTTTTGACATGGCCGAGTCGAAGGCATATCAAAGGCGCTCATGGCAGCCGCCATACGACACATATCGGCCCACGAATTACAGATTAGCCCTAGGTGTTGATTTTACGGAAGAAGGAAAATCGGAGAACCCGGCGAAAAACCCTCGGAGCACAGGAGAGACCAACTAAACTCTACTCACATGAGTCCCAAGCTCGAGAACGGGGTTGTTCCCAGACGGTCACCCATCCAAGTACTAACCCCGTCTAACCGGGCTTAACTATTGGTGAGAGGCAGCGCCCTAACAGCACACGCCATATATCTTCATAATATATCTCCATAAATGATTTATTTTAAAACAGAAGTTTTTTTCCCAACTATAATTATAAGCCCTTCCTCCGCTTCAATAAATATAAGCTAAGAACTTTTTTTTTAAGTTTGTGCCAATCTTGTAGCTTTAGTAATGATATTAGCGTACGTAAGCGCCGTTTGAATGTATATATGAGCAACACAACATTTATGTGAGAGTTGCTCGTCTATTCTGTAGATGGTTGCACCCGCAAGTTTGGTGGTCGTCGTACAGGGTTCTGCCCAGGAGCATGTGAGTGCCGGGTACCTACAGGCCTGGGGGCTAACACCCCCCCCCCCCCCCCTGAGAATATGTGAAAACTAGTAATCTGAAAAAGATATTTTCAAAATTGTGAGCAAGTGAAATTCATAATCCTTTACATCATGTGTCTCACAACTTTGTGAGACTAAATATTACTATTAAGTATTTATGTGGATAATATAAATATTAATAAAACTGCAATGCAGTAACTGAAAGGAGAGACATGTTTGAGAATACTACATGTTTAATGATAGGACCTGGTGGAACACTTGTTGGATATATTGGGAAAATCTAGTCTATTAAGTAATATTTAAAACACGAGCAGGAGCGTTTTATCAGATTTAAAACCACGAGGGCGCAGCCCGAGTGCTTTAGTTGTGATAAAACACGTGATGCGAGTGTTGTGAATGGCTTCAAAAACGATTCGTTATTGGATATTATGTTCATTAGTACTCTTTATATAAAATTGTATGTTCATTAGTATTCTTTATATAAAATTGTATGTTCATTAGTATTCTTTATATAAAATTGTATGTTCATTAGTATTCTTTCTGACGTCAAGAAGTTTTAAATCAGGTATAAAACCACGGACATGGTACTGATTTCCTTTGTGTTTTCCTCATGAATTATTAATGAGTCTTTGAAGTAACTATAGCCTCTGTCTGTTTACTGCTTTTGCACCCAGACAGAGCACTTGTTGGAATTCCCTTGGGAAACTTCTTTGTCGAATGACTCACGCTGACGCGTACAAATGCTTGATTACAACACGCAACCACACTCTACTTAAACAATGAACAATTTAAGCTATATTTGTATACATGCTAGGGCATGCTAGAATATACAGTGTGACGAATTATCTACGTACATGCATGTAAAGCTAGGGCAAGGTTTCCTGCATATGCATGTTCTACGACTACCAACGCCGGTGTATCATCTTACAAGCATTAATAAATAAAGTGCGAAGTGATTAGCGCCTTACCCAAGTATCAGACAATCCAATCTGGCTTTGAAGGATATCGTATTTCACCGAATCACACGTCTGGTAGCTAATATTGTGTGTGTTGTGGTGCTGAATTTCACCAAATAATATTGTTTAAATAAAAAAAAAATTCACCGAAGACAATACAAAATGATGTATATTAATTAAAAGATATATAAAAAATACAACACATGAGGTTTTCTCATTGCATATTTCGGGTGCTGGGCGGAAGGGTCCGTTTTGACGCGAGTGCCGGGCGGCACTGCTGAGTGCCGGGCGCTGCCGCCCTGCACCGCCCACCGTGGGCAGAACCCTGGTCGTATGTAACTGAGGTTTCGATGCACGGTCAAGGTCGGAGAAAGCCGAGAGAACGACTGCCTCAACAGCGGTTATCCTTAAATAATAATCTTAGCTATGCAAGCCTGTGTCAATTGATGAAATATTTATTTGACATTTTTATTTCAGGCTTCATTTCAAATGATAGTCAAGAACAGACGGAATGAAAATGTTTACGAAAATAAAGCTTTTTCAGCAACAGAAGGAAAACCGTGTTGGAATGAGATACCAAGGTCTTCAGTTCAACTGATACGAAGAACTCTAGAACCAGGAGATTTTGGCATTGTTATTGTCGAAGGAAAAGTTTTAAGACCGATTGGTAATACTACTGAACCGTGTGCAGTTAAAATGTTAAAAGGTACTGTAGTTTTAATAATAATGTACATAAGCAAACCGACAAACAATTACTATATAATATAGTGCTGTGTAGGCATTGTATTACAATGTCAAAAAGGTAGCTTCACAAATATTCTAGTGCAGTATAAAAGGTTTGACCATGTCTATTAAGTTATTTCTCTTTTCCTAATGTTGTCATTGTGGTTTAAAATTTCTTTTGATTCCCCATACACAGATAACTTTACTGAAGAAGATGTCAATGATCTAATGGAAGAACTGCGCAATATTTCGGCCGTCGGCAAGCACAATAACATTGTCAATTTAATTGGTGCCTGTACATGTGATGGTACGTTTAGTTTTTTCAGAATTTTTTTCTGTCTCATTACAAATTTATAAAGTTTTTGGCTAAATGTTTAAAGGGGAAATTTAAAAAAAAAGTAGTATTTATATTTGCGCAAATTGAAAAAGGAAGCAAAATTATTACAAAATAATAGTTAATCTGCATGCAACCGAAAAGAATACGGTATTTTGTTATATACCGGGTTTCGCAGTTTTTTTAATGGTTTCGATTTACTATTGCATTTTTGTTTTTGTCAAATTATGTATGAAATATTTTGAAGATTACTGCATATATAGATATGTCTTTTTCACTAGAACGTTTAACAAATTTATCAATTGAAACCAAACGTCCAAAAATTAAACTTGTGTATTAACATGGATGATGGACCTGCATGTCGTGACACTGCAGTTTAAGAACTCAGTAATTTTTCATTTGCGTATACATGTGCTGCAGCAATGATTAGTCTTTTATAAAGCATATGGTGGCTACTTTATACGACAAAGTTACCGAACGCTGCTCACTGAGTAGTGCTCAGATCGTCATAACTTGGAAAAAATTTACGAAGAACAGAGGTTCCATAGGGTCTACACTATATATAATCTAGTCTCTTCTGCATTTATTTTTTATCAATTTTTTTGCTTTTACATTAATCTTGACGGAATTGCACAATTGATATCTGTATAGAAAATCCGTTAATAATTCTTGAGTTGTGCAGTAATGGAACCTTGGACAACTACTTAAAGGAGAACAGAGAGAACCAAGATGTAAATTTTGCAGTAGAAGCTTTGTCAGCAAGAGTTAAAATGAAATTGGCTAATGAAATTGCGCAAGGAATGAATCATCTTGCCGATGCAAAGGTAAGGTTACATAAAAAACTTTGTTTATGTATTTCGAGTATATGCGAGTTTTCAATTAATGGGAAATTACAAATATTATTTAGCAACAATCTTTATAACATACTCATTGCATGTTTAACACACACTCACATCTTCCTGGCTCTCAACATATCTCTTTACTAACACACTGAAACATAGACTTGAGAAATCCCTCCTGCATGCATAGAAGACTGGAAGGTCGAAACGCGTCGAGGGTTAAGCATGAATGGAAAGTACAAAACTTACACAATAGTCTACACCTCTTATCTTCATTCCAAAATATTTCAAGCCGCACCCATATTTACTTCACATCCACTAAATAACACTACAATTTACGTATTATTATATCGCGTGTTCTTGTATATAATATGCTCGAAAACCTGTCCACAGTTTAACGCCCGTGGTCCTACTATACTGTACCTACCTTATTATATAAAATCGTTCGCGAATACCTTATCCTGCTGCATTGTTTTAAAATAAATAAGCGCACTACCTTTCAAATAAATAAGCTCTTTCGTGAGAGAAGCTGAGTTCTTTTAAGCGAGTTTGAGAATGTTATCAGACTTAATAGTATAATTAGCTAAGTATATAAAGGCCGTTTGCTTTGACCTCTTCTTTTCTATGAACGCAAACGTAGTACATGGTACAGTATCCAAACCCAAAATGACGAGAGGGTTTAACTGAACCATGTAGAAAGGTCGTCTCAGTCCTCTTGAAATTTCGGTTCTATGTACCACGGTTTTGATGCACGAGTGCCCGTGCCAAAAATGTTTGGGTACGGGCTAGGGTCTTATTTTAGAAGTACCGTATATAAAATTATTAATACATTTACTTATTTAAATTTAATTATTACTACAATTCCACCGTAGTTCCACTTGTCTTACCTCATATCTTGAGTTTTCAGGATGGCATCTTTTTTTCGGAACATGTTTTGTTCTTTACTTATTAATCTTCCCAAGTTGTTAAGATGTACAATGGTATGTGCATGCAAATGTAAGCTCAGGCTTAATAGGTAATTAATGATAACAATTACAAAGTAAACAACATTTTTTGTTATATACCAAAGACTTTCGTTTGCTAAAGATGAAATCCTATTGGTCAAATCATTGTCACGTGTTGTTCAACAAACTCAATGTTTCTTTCTGCCCAGGGAAACATTGCAATTTTCCCCTCTGACGTCAACTTTAATCATGCATGCATGCGTTATTCGCGTGAACACTCAATGATCGATTATTGCATCATATCAAGAACTTTGGAGCATTATGAAAACAAGAGCTTGTTTCGCGAGCTTGTTTGGTACAAAATAGTCCATTTCCCAAAAGAAAGAATATATATACCTATCTTCAAAGAAGGTCTGAAAAAAACTGGAGAAATTTAAAGCTGTTCTTTGTACTTGTTGAATCTGGTGTACTTGTTGAGTATGGTGTATTTGTTTAGTTGAATTAAAATTACAAAGACAAAGTCAAAGTGTTTTGGTTAAGTCTTTTTGCCTTTTGCAAGTTTCAAGTCAGCTTGGTATTTTGTATTTTAAAAGTCTTTGGTATATAACAAAACGCTTGTTGACTTTTTCCTCGAGAAACACCAATTTTTACGGTGTCCCTCAGGCTTCAAATGTCATTCACCCTCGAGCTAAAGCCCTCTGGTGACATTGAAGCCTTCGGGTCCGTAAAACTCGATGTTTCCCTCTGCGCCAGTCAACAAGTGTATAATGATTTCACCATCAGAAAAGTAAGTTAATTTTAAAGCGAACTATTTTATACATAAATTCTCTTCTAATGTTTTAGGTTGTTCACAGAGATCTGGCCGCTAAAAACGTTCTTCTTACTGGAGATTTAACTGCAAAAATTTCTCATTTTGGACTCGCGCGTGACATCTACGAACGAGGGACTTATCAAGAAGCAAATGGGGTAAGTAAACTGTTACGTTCAATTGCAAGATTTCGTTAAAGAAGTCGTTAAAGTATCAGTCGCCATATCAATTTTTTACTATTTATGTTATTTGTGTGGTCAATGCATGGTTTTAGGATGACGTAAATAATACGCCCTTTTCTTTCTGAAGGTTATTTGAAAGTTATGGCTTCCAAGACGTTGAAATACGTACATTCTAGTTCTAATTTTTAATTGTGACACAAATTAGTTACGTGATAACCAATTAGCATTAATTTGTTGGTTTATAACATTTCCGAACACAGCCAGAGTAAACAAACAAACAAACAAACAAACAAACAAACAAACAAACAAACAAACATGAAAACACAGCTTAAAGAACATTTCAGAAATCTTTTCTAATGTACATGTAAAAAGAACTATTTTTTTTCTATTCAAGATTATACATTGTCTATTAGTTCTTTATGTTGTCATCGTTGTCACTCAAGATCTCCAGATTTCTAAGTTTTCTTATAGATTATATTAAAATAATTTTAGGGAAAGCTGCCAGCACGCTGGATGGCACTTGAATCACTAACAGATGGCTCTTATACCTTAAAAAGTGACGTGTAAGTATATAACTTACCTAAAACTGAAATATGTAATGTGGGAAAAAACAACAAAAAATAGATTAACCCTATCTTGAAGCACAGTACATAAAAAATGGTTCATAGAATATATTGTACACAGGGATGAGTGTTTCACTAGAATTTACAAAAATCTAGACTTTAGAAAGTCAATTTTTTTAACAAACTTCGAAGTGTTTGGATATCCTTAAGAAAAACTCTTTGCAGTGTTTGCTGTATTATTTAAATAAATCAGCTAGTATTTTAATAGAAAATAATTTCTTCTGCAATATTTAGACCACCAACACAGCACTGATTTCCTTTGTGTTTTTACCATAAATTATTAACGAGTTTGAGATATAAAATTGATCAACACGTCTGCACAATGTAAACCACACCCCCACACCCTAGTGGCACAGGTTTTTTTACACTTTTTTTAGCCTTCCAACATTTCGTGTGTTTGGATTAAAGTATTGAAACAGGAAAATTATTATACGTATTTCATTATTCCAACATGGCGAGTCATGAGGCTAATATCGGGAGTCATTGTTTTCCAAAGATTTGCTTTTGACAAACCACGATATGGATGCACACCGAATCGTCATCAAAATTATAATTTTAATTTTTTGAATAGTTTATATTCTATTTATTTATTTATTTATTTATTTATTTACTGATTAAGTACAGTATAACAAGTATACATGGTGGAATAACAATAGGACATAAAGTCCCCTACTGGGTTAGGGCATTTCTAATTCTACTGATTCTATTTTTTACAAGGTGGTCTTTTGGTATTGTATTATGGGAAATTGAAACAGGAGGTGTGTAGACATAAAACGTACCACATGCACTACATGTACATGTATACATGCAACTTATCATTGTCAGATAGTATAGTATAGTATAGTATAGTATAGTATAGTATAGTATAGTATAGTATAGTATAGTATAGTATAGTATAGTATAGTATAGTATAGTATAGTATAGTATAGTATAGTATAGTATAGTATAGTATAGTATAGTATAGTATAGTATAGTATGGTATGGTATGGTATGGTATGGTATGGTATGGTATGGTATGGTATGGTATGGTATGGTATGGTATGGTATGGTATGGTATGGTATGGTATGGTATGGTATGGTATGGTATGGTATGGTATGGTATGGTATGGTATGGTATGGTATGGTATGGTATGGTATGGTATGGTATGGTATGGTATGGTATGGTATGGTATGGTATGGTATGGTATGGTATGGTATGGTATGGTATGGTATGGTATGGTATATATATTTCTAAAATTCATGAATAATTAATGAGATAATCGTCCAATAAAATTCATCACAATACGTCACATGAAGACCTCTTTATACCGTGATATAGACTACCGCGTATCATTTAATATGCGTATATAGATCACACGTACCTTTATGATATAAATCACATGTGCCTTTATGATATTTATTGGCTCGTGTCATTCTTCTAGTTACCGAAATTAAACCATAGCAAATTCTCTTTATTTTCCAAAATTAATCGTAATGTTACAATTATTAAATACAGGACTTACAACACAATTGGCGTTTCCACCACACATATTATCTGACATATCCTCACACAAAAAACTCTCATCAATATTCGCCAAAGCCTCATCCGAAACATCATCATCAAACTCACTGGAATTAAAATCATCTGATTTTGCTCTCTGCTGCATTAATGTCACATTACTAACACCGTCTTCTGGGTCACCAATGCTGGTTGACAAATCAGTTCAACATCTTTGGTACTCCGAGACATTCACTTACTTGACATATTTGTTCTCTACAAGTTCTCTCGTACCTCTGTAGTGCATTTGACTTGTGGCCTGTACGTTCACGAATTCGTTTATCATCTATGCAATTTTGGTACAAACGACTGGCACACGTCACTCTTAAACTATGGGCCGTCTTACGTTCAAGACCAGCCCTTACACAAAGCTTTTCAGGAAGAATACTGTTCAACGTATTGATACCAACCACACTGTTTTCATAACGAAACACAAACTTATCTCGGTGCGGCTTAAAGTAAAACGACTCTTTTCCTTCCGCTAATTTATCAACTTTGAAGAAATACAACTTGTACAGTGACAAAAGACAATGCTCGTGCTTCTCTCCTGACTTATGACACACATGCTCTACACTACGAGGTGTATACTTAAGATCGTTTAAACCACCGTGAAAAGTCTTTGACATACTTTCGTTAAATATTATAGAATTGTCCGACAATGAGAAGTTCTTCAACCGCAACAGCCGGTGCTCACCAGCTCTTATTGCGAATAGCTTTCCATTGTAGAAATACAGCGTGTGCAATAGCGATTCGGCTGTATGTCCTCCCAGTAGTTTCTTCTCCCAAAGAACTATTTCCTCTTCTTCCGTAATTTCATTACGCTCTTTCTTCTTCGTTGCCACAGCGATGCCAGAGCCTGTAGCGTCCTTCATTTCAGCGTCCAATGCCTTACGGAACCATATAAACCTACAGTAAATAACAAATATAACAATGTCCACTACTGTTATGCAATTCCTCAACGACATGCAAGCATGAATAAACCTACCTTCGATCTTTCTTGTCCAAAATGTTTATTGTATCAGTTCCCTTAACGTCTCATAGAAACCGATTTAAACCACATATCAAACAGTACAAAGTACGTGCAGGATAACGCTCTCCATTTGCATTAGCCACTTCTCCAACAAATTTCCTTAGCCAAAAGGCCAAGGAGACCGCACCCATCTCTTGCAGTGGGATGCATAACGACTGTATTGAACTACCATCGTCAATTCCGAAGCCAACATCGTTTGTCTCCACCTCTTTCACTTCCCTGGCTCCCCTCCATTCGTTAAAAATCTTAATTGCCCACTTCGTGGCGTATCTTGTGCTAGGAGGAGTGGACTTTTTAAATAATTCTCGCTCTTCCTCAGTGCTTCGTGAACTTCGAAAACGAGCCATGAACACATCCTCAAAAGAGTAAATTTGAATATTTCAAACCCACTTCATGCTGCTTTCATATTCATTACCATAAAAAATTGTTAACTATTCCCAGGTCAGTTAAAACATAAACACATGACTGCATTGGAAAATTCAACTTTATTGTTCTATTCATTTATATAAGACAAAAGGTGATTTTAGAAGCCTTTTAAAAACCTCGTCATCGTGCTTTATCATTGTATATAGCCGCTCGCCTTCGGCTCGCGTCTATATACAATGATAAAGCACTCTGACTCGGTTTTTAAATAGTACATATAGATTTACCTCCAGGGAAACTTTCTAGTGTGATTGGTACTTGTCTAGTACGATTATTATGTTAATATAAATATGCTCAAAATTCTTTTCCAGTTATAGCTGGATTTCTCCTAGGCATAAAATATCGCATGCTCGACTTTTCTTATTCGTCCTACCAGTTTTCCTACCCTTCATATGGATATTTAATGGATATTTAAAAGGTATTTTAATTACAGTAGAAAAGTTGAGCGTGCAATATTTTACACCTAAATCAAGTCACAGCAGGTGGCCTCAGCAATTTGTGATCAATTACATGTAACAGGTCTTGTTGGACAACTCATTTTGCAAATTACACTAATTTATGCTAATTCTTATAAAAAATATTATGATAATCTATACCAAAAAAGTAACTATTTAGACAATAAATTATTTTACCAACAAACTTTGTGTGAATAAAATGAGCATTTCACAAATTCAAATTGAAAAAAATCTAGGCAATAAAATAAACCGCAAATATATATTGCTATTTGAAGATCGCCCATTTATTAAGGTTTCGTTGTAAAAAGGGATCAGGACAGTGGATCAGGATCATTTTCAACCTCGTACCCCGGCTCTTTGCTCATACTGTACAACATAAAGTGCATTTCAACTGTCTGAGGATTACACATATCACTCAGTGACGAGAGACGGCCATCAAGTCGTTGTCCGACGACACAGACATATTAAAATTGTCTATTTAAACAAAACATGGTACGCTACAGCACAACGCTATCTACTCCAGCTTCAGAAATTTTCTGATAGAATTTCCGTTCTTTTTCATGGAAATACTGTTCAGCCATTCAAATCCAGGACATCTCAGCCATTGTTAACAAAATTTCCAAACACAGAACATATTCGCTGGTTAGTGGTCACGCGTGCTTCTCGGCCTTCTCCAACGATAAATGTTTTCCCAGCTGAGTTTTCAGCATCAGAAGCGTCCAAATATACATGGGACAGCAAGATCCCGTCCAGAAGAACTAATCTGTTTGTTCAACGATAAATGTTTTGGCTAGAAGACGAAGACACGAAGTTTGAATAAACTTTCAATTTTGTAAAACGATTTGTCATGATTTGCATAACCGGAGGCTGAAAAATTAGTCAAATTAGTCTGATTCTGCCGCCCAATCAGATTGCTTTATTTGTATAGATCACGTATGACGTAATTAAACCTGAATTGAAAAATTTACCTTCTTTTCAATAGCCTTACCGGTTGGACGATTCAAAAATATCAAACATTTCTTAAAATAATATAATTTGATGTATAAAACAAATAGATTGCATTTTGCCGTGCGTATGTACTATAACGCACGGAAGGCGTCAAAGCGTGTAAAGAACAAATGTCACGCCACTCGATTGCGTCTTGTGGCGTACTTATTTGTTCTTTACACGCTGTGAAGTCATCTGTGCGTTATTACAGAACACACGCACGGCAGAACGCAATCTATTTGTTAAATATCTAAAATACGAACAGAAAAGGATTCGAAGAAGAAGAGATTCAAAACACCACTCTTTGTTTGAAACTTTACATAAAACCTAATAAAACTTACCTAATCTATACTTTGGCCTATTCAGACCTATACTTAATATCCATACAATGCATCTAGATAAGCCTTAAAGCGATACCAAAAATGTACTGATTTTAAAATTATCTTCTTATAGTTTTTGACATGTTTGACATGCATTTTAATTGCTTACAACGTAAGCACGGCATCGCGTGTTGATACTAACATTGCAAAAATAGAGAAAAACAAATACAGTCGAATAGTGGTGGCCGCTTAATAGAGTGACGCCAACAATGGGCCTTGGGTGTGGTCAAATGCCCTTTTATTCAATTCTAAAACACTGATAATAGTAACAAGCTTAAGTAGACTTTGAAAAAACCAACAATAGTTAACAAAACAGTTTTAAAAAACCAAAAAAATAATAAAACAAAGGAGCAACGAAACGAATAACAAAAATGCAACACGTTCGATGCATGTATATCTAACAAGTTATGTTGGCTTAAAATAGTTATCAATGTGCATCTGTCGCTGCGGTGCGCTGAGTTTGAAAGCGCAAAGCAAGTCATTTGTCTTTGAAATTGATAGAGCTAGCTCCTTATATCCATGATACTGTGCGAAATTCCGCAGAGTCTCAGCACGCCAAAGCCCTGCACAAGGAGGAATTTGACGCAAAGTAAAGAGTAGTGTTTCTCTGCACCGGACATGCAGATATTTTTATTACCGACAATGTTTTTGAATTTGATTACATGTAAACTTGAGGCATGAGGTTTCAAGTGACATGTGTTGAATAAAATACATGTACTTACTGACAGCAACTAAGTGTTCTATGGTCTCTTATTTAGCTCAAGTTTTAGTTTCGGTTCTCTTGCGGTAAAAGTTGTGCCTAAGATAAATTAAGTTGACCGTTTAATACAGGTAAAAGACAATACGAAATACCAATTGGGACCGTTCGTAGGTGGCTGTGGCCGCTTAATAGAGGTGGCCGTTTAATAGAGGGGTAATCTATAGTAATTTAGGGTTTTGACAAGTGGCCGTTTAATAGAGGGTGGCCGCTTAATAGAGGGCCGCTTAATAGAGGTTCGACTGTATATAAATTTCTATGATTCAGATACGTTGGTCAAAAGTTTTACGTTTGGTCTGAGTAGTGATACCCCCCACTCTGGAGTTCAAAGGGATGCCGCCTCATTAAATATTCAATTTTTAATTATTCATGCTCAGGCTCCTTCGGGGCGTTCTAACCCTAATCTCATTACGTCATTATGTCTCGTGCTCCTGTAGGACCCCCTAACTGACAATCAACCCCCCCGGTTTTCTTCTACGTCACACTTATTCATTCTCATGCTCCTTTGGGCCCTTCTAACCCTAACTTCCCCCCTGACCCTAACTGTCAAGCAACCCCCCGTGTAATACGTCATTCTCCGACTGTTTTCCGACGTTCAAAAGGCACTAGACGTATATCCTTATAAGTGATAGTAATTACCTTTTCATTTAAACACTTTACCCTACTGACTGTTAACACTTGTGGGACATGTAAACATACAGAGCATGCGTACAATAAACTCTAACAAAATAGACGTTCTTTACAAGGAACTAAAGAGAAATTAGTAGACACACTTTATATTTTTATCCTAAATCTTGTCTAGAGGAATATAGGGGGTTTCGAACATTCTAAATGACTGAATCTGGTGAGATAACTTAGCTCGAATATTATTTGAATAAGCTATGAATATTATATTAGGGTTAGAACCTAAATGGTCAACCACAGTAAGTCATCCTAGAATCATTGCTAACTAAACCCTTGTTTATAAGTGAGGAAATCGTAGAAAGATAGATTGAAGAATCACTTCGAAAAGCCGTAAGAACGATTTTAAGTGTCGAAATATAAAGGCAAAGCGATTTATTACTTTGAAAGCGTTGCTACGCTTTCTGTTACTAAGTGTGATATTTGCATATTTATCTCAGTACACGTGCAGGAGACAAAAGAGAAACTCATTAGGGGTCATTAAGAGGATTAAGCGCTTGGGCAAGTCTAGTCAAGAGAGTCATTAGCAACACGCGTACATGTAATACAGAATTTAAAATATTTTATTGAGAAATATATCTTTACACAAAAAAATCTTGATTATTTAGTGATCTATCGGTAACACTAGCATATGGGCATACAGTACATCTTATAATCCGAAGGCATGGATCATGAGCCTTGAATTCTGTACCACAAACATTACATATCAGATTTCGATTAACGCATTTGTTAAAATATTTCCACAAACACTTAGGACACTCAATTACATGTGTAAAATTAACAGGATTCTGACAACGTTCGCAATCAACAGGTTCGTCAATTATAGAATTTTCTGATTCTATTTCGGTGTAATCCTTATCGTTTTCTGAATCTTCTTCGGAGGAAGTTTTTTCGTTTTCCCTCTCTGATTCTGTTTCTTCTTCTGCCTGCGCCAACATTGTTAGCACTCAGTTCAACATTTGACAGTCAGTGTCTAAATGAGGAAAACGCTACCAAAACACATATTTTAAGAGGGGGGAGGAAGAGGAGGAGGAGAAGGAAGAGGAGGAGGAGGAGGAGGAGGAGAAAGAGGAGGAGGAGGAGAAAGAGGAGGAGGAGGAGAAAGAGGAGGAGGAGGAGAAAGAGGAGGAGGAGAAAGAGGAGGAGGAGGAGGAGGAGCAAATAGACACACACACATACTAAAGCATCTAGCTTAAAATATTTATTTCGGTTTTCGCTCAAACATATACATATCAAAAGTTTTAGTAAGGTCTGCTTCTTAGATTATATTTAGGCGTTTTTATTTTAAAAGTAGCGTGATAGTCTTTCTTGTCTTCTGGTGATAATTGTGATACATCTTCTTTTGTCATGGGTAAATATTTTGATCTAGTCATCAATAGATGATGTTCATACTCTTCTCTATCATCTGGGGTCATCTTTGCCAAGTCGCTTTCTTTCCAATCCGAAGAGCTTTCCCAGTTATGAAAGAAATTATGTTTAAGCGTTGATTGTTCAACGGTAGGAGGCGGTGTTACAAAATAGGTTTTAGGTGTAGCAGGAGCTGTAGGGAATCTCCACGGAAGATCGTCAGTTTCTTGCTTTATCTTTGGTGTCAAATTTTCTGAAGTTTTTGGTGGCTGAGTTTGAAGATTAGTCACAGGTTGAGACTGATTCTGCAGTTGGTTTTGAAACGTCAGAAAACGTCCTAACTGATTGGAGTAGAGTGTGCTCTTTTCTTCAGGTGTTAACTGTGGCGCTTGTACAATATCTTGCATTTTTTGTTCTGTATTGTACATGGCATTAACGATCGGAGGTAATTGATAGGATTGCTTTTGTATGAAACTACCCAGCTGTTGCTGCAGGCTGGAGCTATTTTCTCCGGGTAGAACATTGGTCTTGAGGCGGTGATCGTCGTCCGTAGTCGGCTTTAGATCAAGCATTAAATAACCATGAGGGCGACTTGTGGCTTCCTCGTAACTCTTCATAAATTCATGGACATGACCTGGGTTCACCTGCCGTGCCAAGACAAAAATTTGTTGCTTATCCCTCGGAGACTTGAATAGTACGATATAGTGTGCGTTGAGGCTGATGTTTCTCGTTTCCTTTCCTTGGTGAAATATGTTCTGAACAATATAGATCACGGAGAGATTCCGGTGATGACTTCCCTTAGTAAATAAACTAGCAATACGTTTATCTCTTCCTGACTGATCCATGAGATCGTCAAGAACAATAAGGTTTCGCTTAGAAACGTCAAGAAAATTATCAGAGTCTATATCAGAGGGTATGCCTTCGTTAAGCTCAATGCCTGGTATTGTCTTGATCATTTCTAAATACATGGGCTGCCACTGTCCATAACACCAAACGATACGTTCGGGAGGAGGATTAATTGTAGTTTTGGCGTTTTCCAGAAGTCTCTTCACCCATACTGTTTTGCCGCTCTGAGTACACCCTGCAACAATGCATGTGAACGGATGCTGCATGACTGTTGCGTCAGTGAGAAGATGTGCTGGTCTTCAATAAGTACTGTTTTTATGGGAATTTTTTATATGACGTTGCATGTTGAATAGTGTTGAAAACGTTTTTCCACAAGTGCTGCAAACATAAGACATGTTCACTCATTGAAGAGCATGAGCAGAATAAATGCTTCTAGAGAATTACGTATTATATATTTATCTTTCCCCTCCTCACCTAAAACCTATTTTGTAACACCGCCTCCTACCGTTGAACAATCAACGCTTAAACATAATTTCTTTCATAACTGGGAAAGCTCTTCTGATTGGAAAGAAAGCGACTTGGCAAAGATGACCCCAGATGATAGAGAAGAGTATGAACATCATCTATTGATGACTAGATCAAAATATTTACCCATGACAAAAGAAGATGTATCACAATTATCACCAGAAGACAAGAAAGACTATCACGCTACTTTTAAAATAAAAACGCCTAAATATAATCTAAGAAGCAGACCTTACTAAAACTTTTGATATGTATATGTTTGAGCGAAAACCGAAATAAATATTTTAAGCTAGATGCTTTAGTATGTGTGTGTGTCTATTTGCTCCTCCTCCTCTTTCTCCTCCTCCTCTTTCTCCTCCTCCTCTTTCTCCTCCTCCTCTTTCTCCTCCTCCTCCTCTTTCTCCTCCTCCTCCTCCTCCTCCTCTTCCTTCTCCTCCTCCTCTTCCTCCCCCCTCTTAAAATATGTGTTTTGGTAGCGTTTTCCTCATTTAGACACTGACTGTCAAATAGAGATGTTGATCAAAAAGCACAAACCGTTTCTTGAACTTTTATGTACAAGTGAACCTATTCAACAGCGAGGTCTGTTGGAGACTGCTAGCCCTGAGCAAATTAGATGCATTTGTGATTGTATGTTGAACTTTTGGTCAACGCAATATCAATTATCACCTGCTTTGCTTGAAGTCGTTAGGCCTTATAGCGACGACATATCAACTTTGGCTAGTCCCCGAAGTAGTTTTATGAGAAAAAAAGAGATACTGGTTCAAAAAGGTGAAGGATTTCTTGATGTCCTACTTGGTCCAGTTTTAGAAGGACTCGCAGAACTAATATAAAAAGAACGATATTTTTTAACACTTTGAAGCCTGAGGACGAAGGTTTATTCTGGCTGACGCCAGACGATTTTATTCAGCACAGGCAGAGGTCCAGGCCTCAAAGTGTTAAAACCTATCTCTTTAACATTTTGAAGCCTGAGGACGAATCTTTGAGGTTTATTCTGGCTAACGCCAGACGACTTTATTCAGCACAGGCAGAGGTTGTAGGAGAAATTGTGTATCAAGGAAGAACTATACCAAACACAAAAATAGCCGAATTGGTAGAATACTGTGTATCACCTTACTTCTCAGGAATTCCCGAACCAGCTGGTTTAAGCGTATTTGTAAAAGGACTCGCCGACATTAACATTGACAAAAACCTTATCGAAAATGTTCGAGTGCTAACAATGTTGGCGCAGGCAGAAGAAGAAACAGAATCAGAGAGGGAAAACGAAAAAACTTCCTCCGAAGAAGATTCAGAAAACGATAAGGATTACACCGAAATAGAATCAGAAAATTCTATAATTGACGAACCTGTTGATTGCGAACGTTGTCAGAATCCTGTTAATTTTACACATGTAATTGAGTGTCCTAAGTGTTTGTGGAAATATTTTAACAAATGCGTTAATCGAAATCTGATATGTAATGTTTGTGGTACAGAATTCAAGGCTCATGATCCATGCCTTCGGATTATAAGATGTACTGTATGCCCATATGCTAGTGTTACCGATAGATCACTAAATAATCAAGATTTTTTTGTGTAAAGATATATTTCTCAATAAAATATTTTAAATTCTGTATTACATGTACGCGTGTTGCTAATGACTCTCTTGACTAGACTTGCCCAAGCGCTTAATCCTCTTAATGACCCCTAATGAGTTTCTCTTTTGTCTCCTGCACGTGTACTGAGATAAATATGCAAATATCACACTTAGTAACAGAAAGCGTAGCAACGCTTTCAAAGTAATAAATCGCTTTGCCTTTATATTTCGACACTTAAAATCGTTCTTACGGCTTTTCGAAGTGATTCTTCAATCTATCTTTCTACGATTTCCTCACTTATAAACAAGGGTTTAGTTAGCAATGATTCTAGGATGACTTACTGTGGTTGACCATTTAGGTTCTAACCCTAATATAATATTCATAGCTTATTCAAATAATATTCGAGCTAAGTTATCTCACCAGATTCAGTCATTTAGAATGTTCGAAACCCCCTATATTCCTCTAGACAAGATTTAGGATAAAAATATAAAGTGTGTCTACTAATTTCTCTTTAGTTCCTTGTAAAGAACGTCTATTTTGTTAGAGTTTATTGTACGCATGCTCTGTATGTTTACATGTCCCACAAGTGTTAACAGTCAGTAGGGTAAAGTGTTTAAATGAAAAGGTAATTACTATCACTTATAAGGATATACGTCTAGTGCCTTTTGAACGTCGGAAAACAGTCGGAGAATGACGTATTACACGGGGGGTTGCTTGACAGTTAGGGTCAGGGGGGAAGTTAGGGTTAGAAGGGCCCAAAGGAGCATGAGAATGAATAAGTGTGACGTAGAAGAAAACCGGGGGGGTTGATTGCCAGTTAGGGGGTCCTACAGGAGCACGAGACATAATGACGTAATGAGATTAGGGTTAGAACGCCCCGAAGGAGCCTGAGCATGAATAATTAAAAATTGAATATTTAATGAGGCGGCATCCCTTTGAACTCCAGAGTGGGGGGTATCACTACTGGTCTGAAACGTGTAAAGACTATACTACAAAAATTATAGTAACTGACAAACCAAAATGTGCACGATTGGGACTCGTACAATAATACTGTTTTTTCTAACTTGTTAGTGTTTTCATATTTTTAACGTACTGTTCATGTTATTTCCCTAAGCTATGATGCCTTACCAGGAGCTTGAAGTTGCAAAGCTAAGAGAACACCTTCGTCGAGGTTATCGTCTGCAGAAGCCTGAAAAATGTCCCGACAAAATGTACGTTTGTGCAGCTAATCTATTTTACTTTCATAACTACTTGCATGTTTATCAATCTGTTATATTCTGAACAAACAAGGAAAATAGAAAATCAAAAATTATTTTTAGTGTTTCGCTCTAGAAGTTCACACAAACCTAAAACCATCTTCTAAAGACAACATTCGACACAATTTACTTTACTTTTCTTCTACATGAAATTGTTCTCTATTCATAGTTTTGAAAGTTGTATTCACTGTCAAGACACTTTTATTTTCTGTTTTCGCTGACTCTATATTCTCCTGCAGCCTCAGCTATCTTTTTTCACTTTCCTCTTGCATACTTCTTTACCATGCACGTTTGTCTTTGTTTCTGTCTCTAACGTGTCATCTTCAAATATGTTTTTGTTTTTTTTATATATGGCAGTTATGACTTGATGCTTCAATGTTGGAAGATAAAACCGCATGACCGCCCAGACTTTAACGAAATTGTCACTATCACCGAAAGTTATCTTGGTGATGAAAAGGTGGGAAGTAAAGAATATTAACTCATTCCTGTCCAAGGGCTTCCCCAGAGGTGAATAAAATCGTCTGGCGTTAGCCAGAATAAAATATGCGTATTTAAAAAAAAGCCTGCGAACTACGTAACGAACCTGCAATTTAACGTCCAAACGAACTTCCAAACATTTTGGTGAAAAGTATGTTGCAAATGACTGCAATACATTGGGAATATTGAAATGTTATGTACTCATGGACCACTTACTTTCTCGGCTCTTAAAAGTTCCGTGACTTTGTGGTTGTGCATGGTTGTTGTGGTTGTGGTAGTATTAGTGATTGTGTTGGTTGTTGTGGTAGCGGTTGTGGTAGTGATTGTGGTTGTTGTAGTGGTCACGATTGTTGTTGTTGTGGTGGTTGTGGTAGTAGTTGTGGTAGTAGTTGTGGTAGTGCATGTTGTTGTAGCAGTAGTAGTTGTGATTGTGGTGGGTGGTAGTAGTTAGTAGTGGCATACATATAGTATGGTTGCTCTTTCTTCAAAAGATTTATTTCATGCAAACCTAAACTAAAGTCATGTACAAAAATTATCCATTTTATTTAAAAGCAGATAATTTGGCGTCCTACCTTGTGCAACCTTTCTATTTTGTGAATTTGTAAACACCATTACTCATATTCAGAACAATTTTTTCAATCAGATCTGTTGTAAGGGGTTTAATCTTTTGATTAAAACAGATTAAATCTCTTACTTCACTGCAGACAGAAACTCATATACTTTATTGCAGAAGTCAAAATGTGGCCGAACTAAGGCATTAGAAACATATATGCTTATGCAGTGTATATATCTGTTAACAGATAATTTTAGTCGTCTTGTCGCCCCCACAATTATTTGCTTTGAGTCGAAGGTGGCACGCAATATTAGATTGTAATGCTTTATACCGTGCTCTCTCATATCCAACTTAAAACCTAATGTATGAAAATCAAAATTCTGGAAGTTAACTAGTGTCTGCACGCGCTTTACGTTATACCATGCTAGGTCATCGGTAACTTGGTTGTATGTTGGTCCGTTCATATATTATGAATGTGTTCATGTATGATAAGATGATTATCTTGAGTAAAAACCAAAGATTTTGCTAAATACAGCGCGATTCCTTCCTCAACTGACCAAAGGCCAAGGTCAAACCGGCGTGATCTAAACCTCGCTATTCGTGTTTCAAATGTTACTCACCCGTAAGAAAAATGAAATATCAACACAGAAATGTAAGCAAACTCCGCGAATGCGCAGTAACGAGTGCGTTTCCCCTTGTTTAACTCGTTACTTTGTTTAAGCGAACTAACTAACACATATCTTAATTTCTATTATATAGAACTTTTTAAATATACCTCTTGGCCGCTGAGACAATCCTCATAAAATCAATTCTTTTTATTGACCTTAATTACAATGTATGCATGGGCAATTGCTAGAAAGTATACATGTATATACTTTAAAATAAGATTTCCACGAGAAGAATGAGTACAAGTATCTTTGGAAAATGTTCACGATCGGTCATCGACTGACAAGCGGTATTTCAAAAAATGTTTTTGATTAACTATTGTGGTGTTCTTCAAAAACCGACATGTTTAAAGCAATAATTATTTTTACAATTACAGTGGGACTATACTGTAAGTGGGTCCACTTAGAAAAATGAAAACCATTGACATTACAGTATATGTACCGACAAAAAAATCCCACCTCCTTCTATTTTGGTCAAAAAGTCAAGCTGCTAAATCTTGGATAAAAATTGTTTCAAAGAGATGGACAACTGACTCAGTGGTAATTTTTCCACCAATTCAGTTGTCCATCTCTTTGAAACAATTTTTTATTTCGTCTAAGTGCCCCACTTACGGTAGGCACACTGTAACGTTGTTACAACTTTGTAATTTATTGCATTGTAGTCAACCCTCACATGGTGTTGTTAGGCGTTAACTGACGAGTAAACCCGTAGGACAGGTTGGCCTAATTTAATATAACTGTTAGATATAATGACGCTTACTTTCTAAGACTGTAGTTTTTGATCGGGTTACTGTAAGTGACTTTGAGATAATAATAATAATAATAATAATAATAATCTTGTGATTACAATGGGGGGAAAATATTGGATGGTAATAATCTTGGATCGGTTCTTAAAAATCTCGCGTTGAAAATAGCACTTGTCAGTCGTTGTTCGATCGTGGAAATGTCCAGATGATATCAACAGACTTGTACTCAATCTCTACACGGAAACTCTACTTTGAAATGCAGTACTTTCTAGTCATTAAAGAATATTTCCTTATTATGTCAAATTAAATAATTCAATAGGAACAAACCAAAATGGCGGCTATTTGGTTTAAAATCACTTTTTATTTTTATAAAAACTAAATTTTCTAAGTAGGATAAGTTAATGTATTGATGTGGTTCGGTTATTGAATATTGATATAGTTAATCATCACATAGTATTAAGTTCTGTAACATGTAATAGCTTATTATAATAATCAATTCAACGATGCAACTATATGCAATAAATAATATGTTCACCCTTTACGATATAGTATTACTATTGGGAAACATATTAAACGTTTTCTTATGTAATAACTATTCTAGATATATTCTTTTGTTAATGTAACGGTTTGGTATAAAATACTCAATTGATCGTTATATAAGAATATATTCTATTTCTATTTTTTAACAAATAAATAATTTTAATAAAAAGGTGCACGATTTCACGATTTATGATAATTTTTTACTATGGGGTGTTGGTGGCACAGTGGTTAGCGCACGTGCCTTTCACTTCTGCGACTTGGGTTCGATACCTGCTCTCAACAGTTATCTGATTAAAAAATTTCACCTTGGCCGCAATAATTCTTCCAGTTTGACTCTACCAGACACCACAGGTTTCCTCTGGGTACTCCGGTTTCCTCCTGTAGTAACACTGGACTAATAAGGGATGGCTCTTACTGGACCTCTAGGGAGAACAGTTAGATATACTGTAACTGATGGAGCTCTAGTATAAATAGGATTAGTTTAGTTTAGTTCAGATTAAATATTTGAATGTTTACATGGTGACAAATTGTAATAGAAGCAAGAGTTTGAGGTCTGATGATGGTCCTCAATATAGATCAAATCAATAAATATACTAAACGTCACGGTGTTTCCACAGATTATCGCTTCTATTCAACATTTTGTTTTGAGTTACTATACTTAGCTACAAATAATATTTAATACATTTATTACGTAATATTTAAAACTTGGGCAGCAGTGTTTTATGTGATTTAAAACACGAGACCGGATAGCCGGGTGTTTTAGATCTGATAAAACACGTACTGCGAATGTTTTAAATAGCTTCAAAAACGAACCATTTGGTAAGTTCATTGGCGTATAGTAAGTTTGAAAAATAACGTTGCCTAAGCCAAGAAAATCAAAGCTAAAGTTTATGTAAATCAGAAGGTTTCTTTATCAGATATAAAACCACGGACATTGGTACTGATTTCCTTTGTGTTTTCTCATGAATTATTAATGAGTTTTTGAAGTAATAGTTCAAATACGAGACGGAGGACTTTACTGGGATTTCAAAGTCCGAGTGCTTTTTATTGCACGAGGGCTTTGTAATCCCAGTAAAGTCCGACGTCGAGTATTTGAACTGACTTCTCAAACTCAAAACTCTGAAGATACCTCTGAAACGTAATATAAGTTGCATTATTTCAAAGTACTAGTACTTTTTCTCCGATTTCAAAGCACTGATTAAACATTAATTTCGTTTGTTTTTGGTTCATGAATTATTAATGGTATTCGTCGGCAGTAATCCAAAAAGTGTAAAATTGATCACTGCTATAAGGTTTAATAAGTTTAACGAAGTTGTAGATTGAACTGAAAAAATATCATTAACCTTGTACATGAAAAGAACATTTTTGATTGGCATGTTTTTAAATATATTGAGAGAGCATGGCTCCTTCACTACCGAAGGCTCTCCACTTGACAAGTAAAATTGTCTGGCGTACGTTAGACAGAGTATAAAATACGAAAGTCCGCTTGGTTCGAAAACGAACCATGCGGTAGACAAAGAGTTACTATGAACATCGACCGATTCTCAAGGCCATGCAGGATGACATAAAGGCTGTTCTTGTGTAAACAAAAGCCAAATTCCTCCATGACAGCCTATATGATACCTGCATGCAGTGCAAATTCCGACTTCTCAACGTATACAATTAAGCCCGCTAAAAGGAACATTCTATTCTAAAATGTAGCAATAAATAATGTTTGAATGGCCAAGGTTTTCTGTGACAAGGTAAACTGCCTATTACATTGCGACTACCGTTGACTCTCCGGCTAAAATAACAGGAGTTGCTATATTTTTTGTCTGTGTACTGTACTGTACTGTACTGTACTGTACTGTACTGTACTGTACTGTACTGTACTGTACTGTACTGTACTGTACTGTACTGTACTGTACTGTACTGTACTGTACTGTACTGTACTGTACTGTACTGTACTGGTTTTCATTTTCTAAGTAGCCCCACGTACAGTAAACCTACTGTAATTAACCCAGTATTTGTAGAAAAGGCTGTGGCAGCAACTCGCTTGCTGAAATTTACGTTAGCTGCAAGTCTTGTACTTCTATGGGGTGATGTAGCTATGAATCCCGGACCAATGGAGCCTCAAGCAAATTCACCTTCTAGTTCATGTAACACGTCATTTTCCTCAACCTATAGAACTCAAAGACGAAGGCGGCGACAACGAAAATTGCGACGAGCCATTTTCGTTGTCGCCGCCTTAATCTTCGAGTTCTATCTCGACTTCTGACAATTATTCCGATCCCTATCCTACGTTTGATCTTGGACTACCGTCTTCTGGTTTGAAAATTGGCCACTGGAATGTAAATCGGCTATCAACTACCAAGATGGACTAGATTATACTATTTTTGTGTGAGAAGGATGGCAAACCGCAAGTAGACTTATTATTTTTAAACGAAACGTTTTTAAAACCGTCTATTCCTAATTTGTTATTTGATGTACCAGGTTTTACAATATTTAGAAAGAACAGAGCTGAAAATGGTGGTGGGTGAGTGATGGCATTTGTAAACTGTGATTTAAGGGTTAAGAGGAGGACTGATTTAGAAGAGTTAGGCGGCTGGCCAAGGCTTCAAAATATTACTTTTGATGGCATTTCTTGTTACAAGCAGGCAACCATGCTAAATCGTGTCGGATCGTAATTATTGATTTATATACTAAAATTTAGAGCTTTTTGAAAGCACAATGTGATGGATGGGATATCTGTAAAGTGCTGCCTATTTACGTTTGTGTTTTATTTGAATTGGCTAATTCAGAATTCTATCCAATCAGCGTGCCTGAAATTCTGATTATTCTAATTCGCATAACTCACAATTATAAACAAACAAGAAACATAGCGCAAATTTGCCTAAATATAACACTTAGAAGAACAGCCACAACAATCTGAAAACTTTTTGTTACAAGCAGGCAACCACCATATAAATGTAGCTTAGACATTCATCAAGATGACTAGGCAGGTTGCCTTCCTTGTATCACCGGATAGAACTGTTAAGGATATTATGAGCAACACTGTACTGTAGTACAAAAGCTCAGCTTTATAACAGTAGATACATGGCGGATTGGCGGTATCAGCAAACTACCAAAATAAAACGAAGTAATTTACGAATATGAGACTTTCCTGCATGTAGCTACCAGGTCTAATAAATTTCTGATTCTTGGCAAGCTTTCCTTTTTGTGGCTTTGCTTCGAAGTATTACATTTAGGTGTATTCACGCCATATTTCTTGTTTGTTTATGATTGTGAGTTATGCGAATTAGAATAATCAGAACTTCAGGCACGCTGATTGGATAGCATTCTGAATTAGCCAATTCAAATAAAACACAAACGTAAATAGGTAGCACTTTACAGATATCCCATCCATCACATTGTGCTTTCAAAAAGCTCTGAATTTTAGTATATAACTCAATTATTACGGTTGCCAACACCCCTCTCCCGCAAAGTATACACTATCCGATACTGATTTAATATTGATTGTCATAAACAAAATGATTTTAAGAAACACCGGCTGAGTAGGGGTTTTAAAAGCATGCATTTTGATCAACTTGTTGACTTTACAATTAACTCGACCTGTTAGTGGAACTTGTCTTTACCATATCTACACCAACTATTCCCATCGGATTTCGGACGTTCTGTCGTACGATATTGGTTTGGCTGATCATTTACCTGTATTCGCTGTTCGAAAGTATTGTCGTGTTAAAAAACCATCTATGAACAAAAAGATCACATACCGCAATATGAAACATTTCAATGAACATGAAACATGATTTTAAAGCAACTGTCAGCGAGACAAATTGGGATACGCTGTATATATCTTTGACGATATAGATGATATTGTTGACACGTGGGAGACCTTGTTTAATGATGATGTTGATATTCATGCTCCGTGGCGTCAGAAACGTACTGCACGTGCAAATGACGAACGAAGTGCTTGAATTATTGTACACGAGGGACAGTTTGTTAAAAAATGCAAGACATACAAACAATAGCGAAGATAGGCCTCATTATAAAAGTATTAGAGACCGTGTTGTCAATAAAATAAAGTATGCAAAGCAGAAGTATTATAAGACGTGTTTTGAAAACAACAAAGGAAATACTAAGGAAATTTGGAAGACAATAAAAACGTTAACTGGATACTGGAAGAAGGACGAACAGGTCACTAGCCTAAAGGCCTGGCCAAACGCTTTCAACATTTCATGCAACATCGTTCAACATTGTTTAACGCATGTTGAACGAAAATTTGAACATGTTCAAATTTCGTTCAACATCATTCAACACCATTCAACAACGTTCAACGTCATTCAACAGGGTGGCCAAACGCTTGCAATCACGGTTGAATTCAACAATGTTGAATGAAATGTTGATAGCGTTTGGCCAGGCCTTAAGTGATGGAAATTCTGTCATCGAAGATAAACAACAGCTTGCTGAACTATTCTTCAAAAACTCATTAATAATTCATGAGGAAAACACAAGGAAATCAGTAGCATGTCTGTGGTTTTATACCTGATAAAACGTCTTGACGTCAGAAAGAATACCAATGAACATACAATTTTATATAAATACTAATGAACATACAATTTTATATAAAGAATACTAATGAACATAACATCCAATAACGAATCGTTTTTGGAGCCATTCAAAACACTCGCATCACGTGTTTTATCAGATCTAAAACACTCGGGCTGCGCCCTCGTGGTTTTAAATCTGATAAAACACTCCTGCTTGTGTTTTAAATATTACAACAAACATTTTACATCCATCGCAGATTGTTTGAGATCATTACTACCTGTTGTGACATGTGACCTTTCAAGATTAAAGGACTTCGTGTTTTCGAAAATAAACATCGTACAGTTCTCTATCCCGCCGATGACCATGCAATGAAGATGTTTTAAATTCCCTTAAAGATATCAAAGTGAATAAAGCAACTGGCATTGATAAAATCAGTGCTAGGTTGCTTAAAATAGCAGCTCCGATCATAGCATCCTCGCTCACAAAGATCATGAATTTGTCTTTGATTTCAGCCGTTTTTCCAAGTCAATGGAAGACAGCATAAGTTACACCACTTTTTAAAGCTGGAGATCCGAGATCGTGAAGATGGTAACAAATTACCGCCCAATATCAGTACTGCCGGTTTTATCCGAAACTTATCGAAAAGCATGTACACAAACATCTGTACTCCTACCTGAATCAACACAACTTGATATATTCCAGACAATGAGGTTTTCGTCACCATCATAGTACTGAAACAGCATTGATCAAAATAATTGACCAACTTCTGTTAGAGTTGGACAATGACAGAGTCAGTGGTATGGTATTTGTTGATTATCGTAAAGCTTTTGATATGGTTGACCACACTTTGCTATTGTACGTCTAAACTGGAGATTTATGGACTAGATCAATATTCTATTTCATGGATAAAGTCTTACTTGGAAGGGCGATTACAGTGTGCACAAGTTGCTGGAGTACAGTCTGAAATGCGAAGTATTAACCATGGAATTCCACAAGGTTCAATCTTGGGACCTTTGTTCTTCGTGATTTTCATTAACGATTTACCATTACACGTTAATAAAGCACAAGTTGATCTTTTTGCAGATGATACAACCCTTACCACTTCGGCTGTTTACACCGACACGCAATTATTGACAGAGTCTTTACGCGATCCATGATCAGTGTTGAAAATTTGGCAGTAGCTAATAAATTACCATTGAACGAGAGTAAGACCAAGGCCTTGTTAATAACAGGAAAACGCCTCCTGCATGCTAAGATGGAATCCAATATTGACAACCAGATAGCGCTTGGTATGAACTATCAACAAATTTCCAGTGCTGGTCTTTTAGGTCTTGAAATTGACCAGAACTTGAGTTTTCAGGACCATGTTGATAAAATATGTAAAAAGCTTGCGCAGCGCATTGGCATTCTTAATAGAATCAAACTTTGTTTGCCTATGAGAGTTTTGTACTATCTATTATAAAGCCTATATTTTCTTATTGTAACACTGTATGGTCATGTTGCGGTAAAGAGAATTTATAACTAGAGTGTTAAGATTGCAAAAACGAGCAGCGAGAGTTTAGATGCACCAAAACTATCTTCATCGGTTAAGGTGGCTTCCTTTTTATGAGGAAGTAAAAGTTAACAAATGCCTGTTAGATTTTAAGCGTCTACATGGAGAAACAGCACCTTATATAGATGAAACGCTGAAATTAAATAGTGAATTCCATAGTAGAAATACTAGATATGCAAACTTAAATTTCATTTGCCCAAAATTTGTGAGAAAGACGGAAGGAGGAAAAACATTTAGCGTAACAACCACACAATTATGGAACAGTCTGCCATTAGACCTCAGGAGACAAAAAAGTGCGCGTTTATTTAAGAACAGAATGAGATATCAAGATTTATTAGTAGATAAACGAAACATGGTTTTGTTTTATTGGTAAAACTAGCAGAGAAACAGGATTTTAGTTCTTACCCTATTGCACTGAAGACGCGGTACAGAAATTAACATGCATGTATAGTGATCACTTATAATTATACTTATAATAATGACTTTTGAAATGCGGATAGTAAACTGACCACAAAACCACAAAAAGATAACGAAAAGACTAAGCTTTTGTGTTTTTGTGTAAAGGAGTGAGTATTGCATCCACATGCTCACTATAGCCGGGCTGTAGTTGATTCTCAGCGACATTATACATGCGCTATTAGCTATTAATATGATATCAAGGAAGTATACGCTGCAGAAGTTGAATTCCTGTTTCATATCAACTTGATTACTGGCACAATGCACTGACAGTATGACACACATCAAGCATTCAAGCTGTTATACTACTATAGATGTTGGACGCGGTACGTTGTAAATATTCTTTCGTTGCCGTCATTTTCAAGTCGTCAGAGATATATTCCCGTGATCAATTTGATCTTCCTGCATGCCTGTGGCCGATTATCTTTATTTTATATTTAAGTACCAACACAAAAAAATTAAGTCTTTTCCATCTGCTTAAACACGATTTTTTACAGTGGTCGACAACTCTGTATCACAACAAAGTTTAACATGAAATGAATGTATATATCTGATACAGCAACACGCTCTTTCAGAAGTTGTTCTTTAATTTTTCATGAACCGGTGCAGACCCGACTATGTTTTGATGAATGTTGTGCCATGACAATGCAGCATCCGTCTCAGTTAGATTCTGACAGTATGTTTGCATTACTTATTTATTGGGATAAATTTAGGGATTAAAAGCCTTCCTTTAAACCAAATAATATATCTGTATTCGGTCAACAGGGTTCGGTATTAAAACTATAGTTAGTAGAAAGATATCAATTGACATCCATGCATTCTCCAACCATCCGTCTCAGTTAGATTCTGAAAGCATGTGTGCATTACTTATTTATTGGGATAAATTTAGGGATTAAAAGAAATATATCTATTCGGTTAACAGAGTTCAGTATTAAAACCAGTAGAAAGATTAATATTGATACCGAACCATATAAATATTCGACTAAATGCTACTCAAATTTTTACTTAATTTTACTGACTTGCATATACTGTATACTATAACCATATTTCTTTGCCTAAAACTAATTTCAATAATTTTTTTCATATAAGACATGTCATTTTTATTTATTCAATTTTGATTTCTTAAAATAAATCAGTTCTTGCATGTGTTATTAATGTAAACTTGAAATTTCCATAATATGAGAAAATCTCCTTAACTAAATGTTTATATTAATACTGGACATCCACTCAAACGCCAACATCTTCAAATGTTTTGTAACATTCCTGTCATTTTATCTAAAAAATCAGTTCTTAAGGTGTTCTAAATGTAAACTCGAATTTCCATAATACGACAAAATCTCCTTTACTATGTTTAATACTGTACATCCACTCTGTACATCCACTTAAACGCCAACATCTTCACATATCCTGTAACACAATTCCGGCTATGATTTTACCTTTTCTTTTATCTTTAAGTTTGTATGGTTTGCTATAAATCTATTGAGAAGCAAAGAGACAAAGATACGACAATGAGAAAAGTTCATATACATGGCATTTCCATATGATAAAAAAACGTCTTGTCATGGCCATGGCTAATGGAATTGTTTATAGAACTTTATGTATCTAATGCATGACAGCCATGACTATATATAGGCGGCGATATACATGCAGACTCTGACCTCTCAGTCTATGCAAATCGCTCCGGCAAAGAAACTTTCTATTCTACAAAAAAATGAATTAATCTCAGTGCACGCTAAGACAGTATATATATATATATATATATATATATATATATAAGTGAGTTATGGTTCACGAAATGTTAGAGAGTGCTCAATACCATATAGATAGAGCAAAATACAAAGTATAAAGTATAGAAATAATTTCAATAAATTTTTTTATGTCAATTATTTTTTATTTATTCAATTTTGATTTCTTAAAAAAAATCTCCTTAACTATGTTTATATTAATACTGGACAGTGGACATCCACTTAAACGCCAACATCTTCAAATCTCTTGTAACATTCCTATAATTTTATCTAAAAAATCAGTTCTTAAGGTGTTCTAAATGTAAACTCGAAATTTCCATAACATGAGAAAATCTTCTTAACTACGTTATTATACTGTACATCCACTCAAACGCCAACATCTTCAAATAACCTGTACTGACACAATTCCTGTGATTTTATCTTTTGTTTTATCTTTACGTTTGTATGGTTTGCACCGTTTGCTATAAATTTATTGAGATGCAAAGAGACAAAGATACGACAGCTAGGTTGAGAAAAGTACATACATGCCATTTACAGTATACAGTGTATCGCAAATTGTATCATAACCTTGGTTCTGACCAAATCTGACTAATCGTATTTATTATACAGCATGCTATCGGATATGAGCTTTTGCGTAATCTGATTGGTTCCCTACTACACACGTAAAAACGCGCAAGCTGTTACAGACCTGCAAGCAAGTTGTTACAAGGCTGTTCAACAGGCTGTCACCGTCATGTGTTCGCACTGGCTGTCCCAGTCTTGTTAACATGTCTGTAGCAGGCTGTTGACAACTTGTAACAAGGCTGATGACTCCAACAGGCTGATGACAAGTTGTTCCAACAACCTGTTACCGCTCTGCACTCAACAAGTTGTTAACAGGTTGATGCTAACAAGGTTGTAGCAGCTTCTTGAACATTACCAGAAATTTGGGACATTTTGCGGCCACGTTCGTAGCCAGTGGTTACTCCCATGATAATAATATACAGTAAATATTATGCGAAAATGCAAACGGCTGCTAAGAACAAAGATCGCCTCTGCTTCAAAGTAAACGAACATGGCTGCAGGCTGCTCGAAAGAGAAGAGACCTCCGTGGCTTCGTCGTTTGTCCTTCTCTCAGCTCAACTCCACGTTTAGACATTACGGCCTCCTGCTGATAGACGAAATCGGAGTTTCGACTGTGCATACAATCTGAGTCGGGATAGTTCGTTTACAACATGAGGCTGAAGCAGCCGCAGTAAACATAACATTTCTGATTTCAGAAACCTTTTAATGCTTAGGTATTCTACAAGGATAAAATTTGCTTCTCAATTATCCTTGACAATAATCCTAAACGTAGTGTCTAAAAATAATGAACTCAAAACATGAAAAAATAGTCCCAACCTATGTTATCTTCCCGTTATGCTTTAATAGACACGATGTAATTTGCATAGCGGCCCAAATTGAAAAGGAAACTAATTTGCATGTGGGCCTAAATAAAACTACGATTTGGTGTATTGCTCAAACACACTGTAAAATCAAGAAAGTTTAAACGCTTTGGGAACCGCAATGTTGTTAGATACGGAGATATTTACGAGTTATATTAGCAGTTCGAACATTGCTAAATACATAGAAAGCTCCGCACTTTGCATCATTCGCAAGGAAAGTGGTATATTTGGCAGATTTGTATCGCATGTTTAGCAGGATTACTATGGCTTACATAACAGAATGAGTCAAATAAGCGGCGTAAATAAATCGATGTTGGGAACCGGCTGTGTATTTCGGTAAGCGAACATTTTTTGTTATAACGTTTCCTTACTTAACTCTTAACAGGAATCGAGCTCCGCAACCGAGAAGTCTATGCCCCTAGTAGGATAAATTTTAAAATTTACGATTTTACTGTATTATTCCTTATACGATTTGGCCGTCATGTTTAATAGCCTATATGAGCCCGCGCGACGCCATCTTGTCCCAAATTTCTGGTAATGATGAACAGCATTGTTACAACCTGTTAACAGCCTTGCTACGGACCTGTTGCGAACACATCCTGTTGACAAGCTGTGAGATTTTTACGTGTGTACTAGGCTATCAGCTCATATCCTGCTAGTAGAGGGAAAACAAGATGGCGGCATGGTTTTTTTTAAACTGCCGAAAAGAGTCGAAATTGACGGATTTTTATACAGAAAAACATCAACACCCTCAAACCAATGTATAAAAAAACAACATTGTGTAAAAATACATTAACAAATACACAATTTAGCATGTAAAATGGTAAAATTCACCTAAAAATTACGTCTTTTTACTTAAGAAACACGACTAAATTAGCGGGTTGATATTAATTTGTTGCCAAACAAAGAAACTCACGGTTAAAATCAAGCTTACAACACACATGTCGTAGGAAATCACCAGTAAAGAGACTTTTTTTGTTTAGATAAGCATTTGGAGTAGTAAAAAGCATGTTCTTTTTCAAAAACAACCAACTAAGTAATTTAGTTTCACCGCCGAAGGTGTTTCAGTTTCATTTTTGCATGAAATCAAAACCTTTTTCACGACAGCAACGCTAATATAAACAACTGACCCACCTTTTGACTTCATAAAGGTACCTTTTAATCTTTTTTGTTGATCTGCTTAACACATTTCTTGCCTCTCGAGCAACATTTATGCAACATTTCACTGAAGCTGTTTGCCGAACAGCTCAGCGAGAAACTCTGTGTGAATGCATCATTACGCATGGCGGAAGTATTAGTTGCCTATGCCGGAAGTTTGTCGTTTCAAACATTTCGCTGTAATTTTGTCTCTTGTACAGTGCTTGGCTATATAATAAAACAGTTATACCATTCGCTCTCGTCGTATACGAACTAATAGCCAACTCGGCGAAGCGCCTCGTTGGCTATGAGCTCATATACGACTCGAGCTCATGGTATAACTGTTAAATATATGCGAGTTTAATATCATACCCAACCATATATATTCGACTAATTAAGACGCCGGTATATACTGTCTTCAGTTACATATACTGATCAAAATGCTACTCATTTTTTTACTTAATTTTACTTGCACATTATAAACTATAACTTTATTTCTGCGGCTAAAAAAATTTTAATGTTTTTCTATAAGCTTAAGGCATGTCATATTCAATTTTGATTTCTTAAAAAAATCAATTCTTGTGTTCTAAATGTAAACTCGAATTTCCATAATACGAGAATTCTCCTTAACTATGTTTAATACTGTACATCCACTCTGTACATCCACTTAAACGCCAACATCTTCAAATATGCTGTAACACAACTCCTATGATTTTATCTTTTCTTTTATCTTTAAGTTTGTATGGTTTCATTGGTTTGCTATAAATCTATTGGGAAGCAAAGAGACAAAGATACGACAATGAAAAAAGTACATACAAGGCATTTACATGCAGTATGATAAAAAAAAGTCTTGTCATGGCCAGGGCTAAATGAAATTGTTTTATAGAACTTTCTTTAATGCATGACAGCCATGACTATATATTCGCTGTTTCGGCAGTATATCTAATCTTACTATATTTCCATTGTTGTTTCTACACTGCCTACGCAGCACGCTACTTTTATTTCACTATCATGACTATATATAGGCGGCGATATACATGCAGACTCTGACCTCTCAGTCTATGCAAATCGCTCCGGCAAAGTTCTAAAAGAAAATGAATTAATCTTAGTGCACGCTAAGACAGTATATAGCAAATTGCATACCATAACCTTGGTGCTGAGCAAGACTGTCTGTGACAGGATAAACAACCTCTCGAGTCTTACCGAGCAAAGTGTTTTAGCTACTTAGCGGTTAGCCCCTTTACCTGATACACCACTGACGACAGTATGACAAACATGAAGCTGCATGCTAGCCTGCTATAAACTGCATGTCTGACGCGGTACGTTCTGAATATTCTTTAGTTGCCGTCACGTTTCTAGGTCGGTGAGGTCGCGGCGGAGATATATATCTTCACTGGCGAGTGGTGGCGAATTATCTTTATTTCATATAGTTTAAGTACCAACACAAAAAATCAAATCCTTTGCATCTGTTTAAATACGATTTTTTACAGTGGTCGAAAACTCTGTATGCATACATTAAAGTTTAATATAAAATAAATGTATGATAATAAGCATGCATGATCATATCTGACTCAGCGACATCGTGCTGTATCAGAAGTTGCTCTTTTTCATGAACCAGTGTAGACCCAACTCTGTCTTGACGGATGCTGTGCCATGCATGGCAATGCAGCACCCGTCTCAGTTAGCGATTCTGACAGCATGTTTGCATTACTTATTTATTGAGATAAATTTAGGGATTAAAAGCCCGTTCCTTTAAACCAAATAATATATCAATTCGGTTAACACGGAGTTCTGTATTAAAACCAGTAAAAAGATATCAATTGCATGACATCCATCCATTCTCCAATCGTATATATACGCGAGTTTAATATTATACCGAACCATATATATTCGACTAATTAAGACGCCGGTACTGTTTTCAGTTACATATACTGATCAAATGCTACTAAAATTTTACCCAAATAATTTTACTTGCACATATATACTATAACCATATTTCTTCGGCTAAAATAATTTCAATATTTTTTTATAAGACATGTCATTTTTATTTATTCAATTTTGATTTCTTAAAAATCAGTTCTTGTGTTCTATATGAATGTAAACTCGAAATTTCCTTCTCACACATCATTAGATATTCATAGCATTTCGGCCAATCCGGTTGCTTGATTTAGGTCACATGTACTTACCTAGAAACCCAGTCTAAACTAGAGACCTAATTAATTCAAGTGGGCAGGGCTTAGAAGATGAGGGAAATTGAGGGGAAAACAATACATATGTTAATTTAAAATTTCATTACTGTATTTAGAAATCATTTCCCAATACAGTTTTCTGTCGCTATAAAAACCAGTTCCAAATACAACAGATTATTTTACCTAACAGCACTTCACAATATAAGCGACTACATGCGATACATGACTACAAGTAAAATAGACTAACAAGAAACCAAACTTACGTTGGTGCAATTTAAGTTATTCGACGACAGACAGAAACCTTTATTTGACGACAGACAGAAACCTACGAAAAGCGCTAAAACAGTGATATTGCTTGCAGACAGCAAACTGATTGAAGTAATGAAGTTTAAACGTCCATCTACGTACGCCTTTCATAATATTATTTTGATATAAAAGTATACAAGACAGTCACCTCACGCTTTGTTTTCTCCAGTATCGACCATTAACATCTTCTGCCTTCTTTAGTTTGTAAAGTTCTACATTATTCCAATTGTCATCTATATTTTCTCTGCTCAATATCAGTCCTGGCTGAATTGATCCTGCTGTTCAACATAATCTAATGTATGTTATCCAATAAATCCAACGTCTTGCGAACCAAAACTCCTGGCTGTTTTAAAACAAAATGTTTCCCTGTCTCTGCACTGAGCGCTTGACGACCAGTCTGTTGTGATTGCCCTCATTAATTTCAATGAATATCTAATGATGTGTGAGAAGCTATTTCAAATCCTCGTTAGTGTTTTAGACGTGGTTGCCAAATGCCATGTGCATGCCGTTAACAATAGCTCGGCTGCGCCTCGCTATTGTTAACGGTACATAGGATTTAGAAACTTTTATTTAACGGATTTGAAATATTACATAATATGAGAAAATTTCGTTAACTATGTTGTTAACACTGGACATATCCAGTTAAACACCAACATCTTCATAATCTCAGTGCACGCTAAAGACAGTATATATCGGATGCAAATTGTTATAACCTTGGTTCTGACGAAGGCTATCTGTGACAGGGTAAACAGCCTCTTGAGTCTGTTTGATTAGATAAAACAGACTTTTACCTGTTTCACTGACTTAATTCTTTCCTGTCCGAATCGGTCTATAGTATTTTATGCTGGCTAACGCCAGACGATTTTGTTCACCTCTGGGGAAGCCCTCGGACAGGAATGTATTATAATCTCTCTAACTCTTTCCTGTCCGAATTGGTCTTTAGTATTTTAGTTAAGATTTCTCCCCTCCTGAAAACTGTGGACTGGGGCTGTGCAAGGAACTAGGGCGAAGCACGAATCTACACCGTGAAACGTTTTAGAGGGAAAAATCTGATTATTGCTTTTTTCTATCGAGCCACCTAAAACTCTTTTACTCGCATTAATTGTTGTATAGTGGGGGGAACTTTATCTTATTAGTCTGTTTAACGCCAGACTATTTTACTCGTCAATCGGAGAACGGTTAGATCTCGAAAAGTCGCGTGCACCAAATGGTTTAACCGGGGCTAGCCCGCTTTATATATAAAACGCATGTTTTTATAACATTTCGATTACATGGCTAGCCCGCGGTTTCCCGGGATCCCGGTTGTCGCAACCTGAAAAACTGTCGAGCTCGCTTCGGGACGCGTCACTTGACTGTGTGAATAAATAGTGCTGAAAGGAACTGAAATAGAACATCAAAACGTTGTTCGCGTGCATGTTTCGTGATCATAGCGAAGACTTAATAAATTAATTGTCTTCGTGAAGGCGATTTCGTGGAATCATTCCAAATGTGTTGTTTTGCTATTCTACGGTAAAGAACATTATTTTCACAGACAATTTGGCATTTGGTGGCAATTTCGGAAAAAAATACTTTTTTCGGGTCAGCTAAAGACTATAACAATATTAACGATGGGCTTACAAAAGATTGCATGCCATTTGACATAAGTAATAGACTAGTGTAAAACTGAAGTAAAACTAATGTATATAACTGATATATGACACTTCGATAGTAAAATATGTTGTTCCTTTTAGTGTAGGATTCTCGTGTAAGTTCTTCCTGTAGTTAATAACCAATAGGATGTTTGTAAGTAGAAGTTCCCTTTACGTTAATCGTATAGTCTTCCTGTAGCGATAGTATAAAATAAGATGTCTTGTAAACTATAGGAGAGATTTTTGGAAGGAATAAAGCGTGTGTTTGAGTACTTGTTGTTGCGGCACGCTACACTTATACATATTTCTTCTTCGTTTTCTATTTGTAAAAGCTCAAGAACAAGGTACCGTGATACTTACTTTAAATTTACTTTCTCTAAATCTCTCTTTATACGTTATCCTTTAATTCTTTCAATTTAATTACTAAAATCAACTCAGCTTTAGGTCATTAATAGATATACTTATTTATATACTGAAGATAGCTGATCGAGTTGATTTGATTTCGAGTTTATGCCGCGCGCCATAACATAATCTTTTTGGTGTTGAATTGCAGCTTTTGCATGTTTTTTTCTCTGCCTATGTGATAACTTTGGATCGGTCATAACCCAACGTTCCTGTGATATTTCATTGAATGTTTCAATGTTGTATTGGACCTTTTACCTTTAGAGAGAAAAAAACGCAATGTATGTCGGTTGCGAGACGAGCACTTTTACTTGGAAGAATAATTTATTGGTTTTAACCGCTTTTAGCTTTCGAGAGTAAACTTTACTTATTGCAGCATATAACTTGCTAGGGGTATTTACTAAATCTACACTAAACGGTGCTGAGCTATTTACAGTATATTTCGATCTGGGGTAATATTCCGCTGTCTCGATCAAGACAAACTGATTATAAACGATTTAAATGATTTATTCAATTTTAATACTGAAAAGTATTACTCATGCTCACAATCTGATAACTTGCTGACTATTTAAAACTATCTGCAAGATGAGCGAGACATCATGACAACGTTGAAAACAGAATTGACAACTTGCAAATCTCTATAATTGCATTAAAAAATATGATACTTATATAGCTTTAATTTTTCGCTCGAGTGTGCATTAGATATAGCGCCGGCGCAAAGCACAGCCTGAAAATTTCTGCTTGTGAATTATAGTTAAACATCTCGGCCCAGTGCTTATTATGTTAACACTTCAAACATTAATTCAAAGGCTATTAAGGTTTCAGAAATATTGATTCGAACGGTTTAACACTCTTGTCTGAGCAAAAACGCTATACATTGACTGCACCCTTCTGCCTTCTTTTCCCCTTCAACATTTACTCTTACGTCTAACCTATAGAAATAACAATAATCGTTAATTTCTAACGATTAACCCCAATCTCTAACCCCTAATACTAAAGGTATTAAATCGGCAAAAACAGGAAACGCGGACGCTAATCGCATTGTTAAAGAATATGATATTTTTATGTTTTATATGTCTATGTTTTAGACTCTGGTAACACATGCATTGATGCGTCTCAATAAATCAATGTTCAACGCGTTTTTTGAATAAGTATTGAATACGTCTACATGTAACATAAACAGTGCCAAGCACAGTGGATTTCTGCCTGTAAACTTAAGGTAAAATACCTTGGCCGAGCGCCTAACACATCAACACTTGAAACATTTAATAGTATAAGAAAACAGTACATACATACTTGTAAAATTCATTAATTATTCATTAGGCCACAAACCAATCAGATCTCAGTATTTAGATCATGTGCATACCATTGTAAATGGCAATAAAGACCACCCAGCACGCTTAATTAGTATGCATTAACTTTGATAAAGGTGTCCTACTCAACTCAATTAGTATGCATTAACTTTCATAAAGATCTCTTACTCAACCTATTTTATTATTAACTTACTGTTGATAAAATTGATAACAGCTACGACCGAGAATATATTTGAAATAGTATGTAATAATGATTCAGCTGAACTAGATCCCAAGAGTTTCTTCCCAGAGTTCATTCTCGTCTGCTTCTGTGATCTCCTCTCTGAGTTCCGTCGTGCAAATTTGGGCAATGCCATGCTTAGTCGCGTCCTTCATTTCGCCATCTAAACTCTTCCGAAAGAGCCAGAACCTAGCAACAAATGTAAGAACATATTCACCCAATGATATATACCTATTTCCTAGCAAGTTAGATTCCTCAGGGAAGTACCCTTACTCACCTTAATTCGGTCACCTTTTGCAAGAATGTTAAATGAATCTTCCCCTTTCACGTCTAACAAATGTCGGTTTATCCCACATATCAACAAATACAAAGACTTCGGCGGATACCGTTCGCCTGTCTGTTTTGCAGCTTCACTAACAAATTTAGACAGCCAAAAGTTCAAGCTGTAAGGTGACATTTCTTCGAGCCTGATGTTTACGACCGACTCCACCTGTGGCTTCTTGTTACCTCTGTTTTGCTGCCAATCCTCGAAAATCTTCCTTGCCCACTTTGTGTTATACTGAGTAGCTTTTGGCGTAACTTGTGCGAGTAAAGAGCGTTCTTCCACTTCGTTCTTTGGTTTTCGAAACCGTCCCGCCGACATACTTGACCATAGCCTGGTCAAATAATTCGTTAAAAGTATTCCATCACTGATGAATATATTTAATTTCGATCAATTTCTATGGGAAAAATATGTTTGGACTACAAGGTACTTTATTTACTTGCTT
Organism: Paragorgia papillata; assembly: GCA_035771165.1. NCBI lineage: Eukaryota > Metazoa > Cnidaria > Anthozoa > Scleralcyonacea > Coralliidae > Paragorgia > Paragorgia papillata. The sequence goes on from JAWNZC010000406.1 coordinate 3,517,446, forward strand.
ATAAGTTTCTCCCTTGAGAGCCTCTTATTCATTTGTCTACAACGTATAATTTAAATATTCATTTCACAAGTAAATGCCCATAAAGATTGGCCGCTCATATTTTAACTATCACATACATAAAAATGTATTAAAATGCTGAAATACATACATATTGTTTATACATATTGTTTCGAAACCAGACAATCCGCAAATCAAAAAATACCTCAAAACCGTTCAAATTTATACCGACAGACCAGTAGCCCACTGACAGCTGTCGACTTGTCATATATTTCTTGGCGTCTTGTGATTGCGCGCAAATGTTCATTACCTGAAGCAAAACTCAACTTTCTATCTTCCATTCGTTGTTCTGGTACACGTTCGTAAACCCTTCGAACATACAAATAAGACTTCTGAAGTATGCTGATTTAGATCCGCTATTGGTCGTTTGCATTGATCACGTGATTGACGAAAACATTCTTACACACACACACATACATATACATATACACACATATATACACATATAGATTAAGAACAATTATTATGGGACAATGAACTCGGGTGGAGAATAATGATATTAGGTGTTTACTCCGAGTGACGACTGGAACCATACCGCGGACAATATATACAGTCCGGTATTGTTCAATACATACAGTCCGGTATGGTTCGTCACTCGGAGTAAACACCTAATATCATTATATACACACACATATATATATATATAAATATATATATATATATATATATATATATATATATATATATATATATATATATATATATATATATATATATATACGTTATTGTCTGGTGTTTAATAAGCGTTAATTTTTACTTCTTTCGGTTGATTTTTCTGGTGAACGAAAATTGAATGATGATCACTTAATCCAGTTTTCAATATTTTGATAGATTGAGGGTGTGATATATATATATATATATATATATATATATATATACGTTATTGTCTGGTGTTTAATAAGCGTTAATTTTTACTTCTTTCGGGTTGATTTTTCTGGTGACGAAAATTGAATGATGATCACTTAATCCAGTTTCAATATTTTGATAGATTGAGGGTGTGATATATATATATATATATATATGATCTAAAATAGATTTTGATACTGGTCTGATAATGTCATCATTTAATTGGTCAAATGGAATGATGTCATCACCTAGAACGCGAATAAATTAATGAATGAACAAATAACACTACAGACACTTTTACGGACCACGTGTACGACTGATTTTTTACTTTTACAACCGCTCATTGTTATGCTAAGAAATTCCTTGTTAGATTCCCCTCCCTGGGACAACTCATAACTCTATATTTCATATCTTATAACACTAATCACACTAACTCATGCACAACAATAGTTCATAAAACTGGACAAGATTCATAAGATTCATAATTGCAAATGGGTTCAAAGATCAAAGTCTCCTGTCCTTGGGATCCTTGGGTGGCCATAGAATTACAACTCACAAATATTCGTAATTTTTCCAATCACACGGCCAACAATAATACAAATTCTCTTCAATTCAATATATATTAACATTTCCATAATAATCACATTAATTTATGGTCCCCTTCACTTCCTATAACAATGAAGACCAACGCACAACACGGTGGATTATATATCCACTGACAACAGAACAAACAACGAAACTACAATAACAACATATGACCATAACTAAACACAAAACCCAATAAACAAACAAACAAGACATCCATTCTGACAACAAACCAAACGAAAATTAACCAAACCTACATGTACATGTTAATGAGATTAACATAGATGACGACAGACACAAACCAAAATCTGAAAGGACTTCAACAACATTCCCACAATGACATTAAATCAGACCTGTACATAAAACCAACAGACAAAACAGTCAACACTATATACTTCTACATAACAATTCCTTCCATCCAAAGTCTTGTAAACTATAGTATCATCTATAGTCATGCACTTTGATATTACCGCATTATCGCAGATGATACTAAATTACATTCAAGGACTAAAAACAACCTTTCAGTTATACTGATCAACTGTGGTTAGAAACAAGAAACTGTACCGGCAGCCTGCTTTTCAACAGGCCAAACAACATACACAACTGGAACTACTAAACAAGGAACAACACAAAACTGACAACGAAAGCCTTATATTTTCCATTCCATACAACAACAATACAACATATATTAAACAAATTATTACGAAAGCATTGGCACATAATAGAACAAGACGCCCGCTAGGCGTTAACTCGGGCTACTGGGCAATGGGCATGGTGATGTGGAGAATGAGATTGGTGGAGGAGGACATGTTAGAAAGCTAGTTAGAAAGCGCACATTTGTTTTACAAAGAACAATTTTTTTTTGACTACTATTATAAACTTAGGGACCGTTCATTATTTATCGGGGGGGGGGATGGGTGAGAAATTGCCAAACTTTCTTCTTTTTTTCAGGTACCTCCCAAGCAAAGTTTAAAAATTTGGTAGCCCCCCTGTTTTTATTTGACATAATTTCAGTGCCCCCCCCCCCCCAACCCTTCAAATCCTGACATTAATCTTAAAACTAACCCCACCCACCCTACCTATAAAACCTCAAAATTCAATTACCCCATTAACCCTAAACCTAACCTTAACCCTAAATATAACCTTCTTAACCCCAACCTTAATTCCCACCCGACCCGCACATTAAACCAATTGTCACCTTAACCTTCTCCTTAATCTCAATCATAATTATTACCCTAACACCTTAAACCTTAAACTATTAACCATACTCCACTACTATTCACCAACACAATACACCAACACAATACACCAAGGATGGTAAGTCACAACCAGGATCTAAATACCTGAGCCTTATGGTTTACTTTTACTTTACATTTTACAAAACAACACAAAATAATTCCAATTAAAGGCTTTTCTGAATGATTTATCCCAATAAGAAATGTTTGTTTGTATAATAATGTTGATCATCAAAGACTCTTATCCTTGTTTAATACAAAAACTTTATATTGATTTGGCGGCCATACTGGTCTGCCAAAACATTGAAATGGTGGCCACACTGGTGTACTAAAACAATGAAATAGTGGCCATACTGGTGTACCAAAACATTGAAATGCTGGCCATACTGGTGTACCAAAACATTGAAATGGTGGTCATACTGGTGTACCAAAACATTGAGATGGTGGCCATACTGGTGAACCAAAACAATGAGATGGTGGCCATACTGGTGTACCAAAACATTGAAATGCTGGCCATACTGGTGTACCAAAACATTGAAATGGTGGCCATACTGGTGTACCAAAACATTGAAATGGTTGTCATACTGGTGTACCAAAACATTGAATTGGTGGCCATACTGGTGTACCAAAATATTTAAGTGCTAGCCAGTGGCGTAGCCAAGGGGGGGGGGGGGGGGGCGAGGGGGGCGACCGCCCCCCCCAATGGTCTTCCAGGCCATTCCTGTGAAAAGTTTAAATCCGGGGAGAAACTTGTTGAGGGGGGGGGGGGGGGGGTAATGATGTTACGTAGTGAAGCCTTCAAGGGAGAAGCAAGTTGACTCGTAATGATATTACTATATATTACTGTTTTAATATGCACGAAAATATTAAACGATCTGCGGCTTCGACGTTAAACGCAATGTAGCGCTATTCATCAAGGTCGTATATTTGACCTTGTGATTCTGCACAAACGTGCTGTCGCGCTTACGTGTAATCAACTTAATCCTTATCCCCCTTAAGCAATGTAAGATTATATGCCGCAGTTGTAAAGTACCTACGTACATATAGCTATATTTAGAATGACAAGGCAAGGTTTACTGTTGATTACAGTTGTAATGCTGTTTGTGTGAGTATATCGACTATATGTCAGTTTTGGCTACTATAAAATTCCAACTCGACAATTTGAATGGCACTGTTTGAAATATATCAAAGCCCTAGGCCTAGTTCAAGTTCAAACGTCAAACGCACGTAAACCTAACTCAATTGTCAAGAATGATTTCCGTAATTTAACCTAATTTGCATTGATTTTGGTTCATGTGAAGTGGTTTGAACTTGGCCTGAAACTTTTTGATGGGTCAAATTTCGGTTTGGTGTAGTCTAGATGGAAAATATAGCATTACAAGGTTCACATACATACGACTTATCATAAATAATTCTCAATAAATTTTGATATGTGTACTACATTGTTTTGGTTTGGAGACAACAAAATTTTGCTATTTATGGCGATCAGTTATTTTTTTAAATCTCGCCTCAGAATGCGGGAAATGCAGTCTGAGAGATTCTAGAATTCAAAAAATTTCCGGGGGGCATGCCCCCGGACCCCCCTAGGAGGCTCGCGTCTTCGACGCTCGACCAATTTCGCTCCCCCAAAGACAGAACCCTGGCTACGCCACTGGTGCTAGCCATACTGGTGTACCAAAACATTGAAATGGTGGTCATACTGGTGTACCAAAACATTGAGATGGTGGCCATACTGGTTAACCAAAACAATGAGATGGTGGCCATACTGGTGTACCAAAACATTGAGATGGTGGTCATACTGGTGAACCAAAACATTGAAATGGTTGGGCCATATCGGTGTACCCAAACAATAACACACACTTGATGAAAGTACAGTAATATATAAACTGTTCAATAACATCGAATTTTAGTGCAAGACATCAGTACAATAATAAACAATACAAGCAAAAATAAAGCAAAATACTGCTTACATACAGCATTTACAGACACAAGTCAGTTCAGCTAAATGACAACTTCGATAAAGATGTAAAACACAGCATGTTTACCTTTCACTTGCAAGTTGGCTTTATCAACTTTCTTTGTTCTTTGATTTACAGCACTTGAGCAACATTTTTCAGCACAATTTAATTAATAACACATGTATTAAAATTGATCGAGAACACATTGATCGAGAATTTTCGTATAAAGTTTGATCGAGTACTACACATTTTCAGCGTACGGTTATCGAGATCGCGGACCAACCTAGGTCTACTATAGTATAAAAAGCATTGCGAGCGTGTTTATCATTAAAACACAAATTAACTTCGAACAACACAACCAAAGGCGTCAGAAGAAGCAAAAAACTCGCCACTCCTGCATGAAAATCCGCCATGATGAAACATCAGCATTTGAGCTGTGACGTCAGAAGTGCCGTTTGGCGACACAAAAAAAAATTAACAGAGCCAAAACCTAGATTCGTCTACCTGCGGTAGCCCGAGTAACAAGATCCTACATTGAGCATTCTCTGGCCAGAAGCACCAATTGTAGCGTATCAAAGAAATACGAATCTTAAAGATTCTCTTATTCGTGCTAAACTACAAGATGACAATTATATAACAAACAATATTCAATAACTACAACACAGAATACAGTACATCAACTGAGACAAAGTTGACTCAAATTATTCTATCCTACACCCATTCCCACAAATTCTATCTACAAGGATCCTGGGTTACCCCAACTAACCCCTAACGACACCATACATCATCCACTATAGAAAACCAATGACATAATAACGAACATTTATAAACTATCACTTACAAGTTACCCACCGATCTCATTACATGTCTGACTGAATAACTGATCACTAACTGATATGACTACCAACAAGAGAAAAAGAAAAAATTTTGCTCTTGCAAAATGAAGGCACGACGAACAACAACTTCGGTAAGCACACACTTTTATTTATATTTATTAGCCTCGTTCTATGCTGTTTATTGTTTATTTTCCAACATAATTACATGGACTGCCAAACCCAAATCCCTCCTGAAGAGACCACGGGAAGGTCGAAACAATTGTCGAGGGTTATGTCCCATGTACTATATATACTGAATATTACTTACGTATCTTTAATCCTTTCTTATAATTGTTCAACTTACTCCCGTATCATATTTACACTGCGCCTTCAACCGTCGTTGCCTTCGCAAGTTAACAAAAAATACAGCAAGATGCGCTTTTTGGCCTGAGGCCATATACCGCATTCTTTGCAAATTTTATTCATCTACATTATACAACCCCAGTGTCAGTCCAATTACCTACATCTTATTCAAAAAATCATGACTCCTGAGCATAGCTTGGTACTGATAAACGAGTCTGTACTGATTCTGATATGCACAACCGGGTGCGATTGGCCAAGGGGGCTAGGTGAAAAAGTTCCTGCAGTTTGAAACGAGATAATGCCTCTGCTAATCTGTTAAGCTTACCAGGAATGTGAGCGGCGGAAACGCGAAAATTAAACTTTGCTCTAATCAATGAGATAAAGTTCTCGAACTAAAATGCGTAATATTATCGTCATTGGACGGCCCTGAGCGTGTGATTTGAACGACACTCTGATTATCGCAATGGAACTGGACTGGTCGACGAACAGAGGCGACATGATTTGTTTGAGCGCGGCCAGGACCCAAAATCAACGCATTTTGCGCGCGTATTCTAGTCTTGTAGAAGAGTTGCGCTTACATTAAAAGAGGATCAGGCACAGTACGAGTACCAGTAAAGTAGTTGGAATATTAAAGACGGAGCGAAAAAACATATCTTGGTTCTGGCGGCGAGAATCTGAGCCAGCGCCTACCTGTGCACCGCAGCTTGCTAGAGGTGCCGAATTTAACCCTACCATCGGATAAGAAAAGTCTTGTGCGTAGCTGGTTTGGCAAGAAAAAAGATTACGTACGTTACGTACGTAATTAGATAATCGTATACGTAAATAGTAAAATAAGTTCTTCCTGTCTTGTAGTTAACCAATAGAATGTTTGTAAATATAAGTTCCTTTTACGTCAATCGTAGACATTGTCTTCCTGTAGCGATAGTATAAAATAAGATGTCTTGTAAACTATAGGAGAGGTTTTTGAAGGAAAAAGAGGTGTTTGAGTACTTGTTGTTGTGGCACGCTACACTTATACATATTTCTTCTTCTTTTTCTATTTGTAAAAGCTCAAGAACAAGGTACAGTGATACTTACTTTAAATTTACTTTCTCTAAATCTCTCTTTATACGTTATCCTTTCTTTCAATTTAATTACTAAAATCAACTCAGTATTAGGTCATTAATAGCTATACTTAATTATATACTGAGGATAGCTGATCGAGTTGATTTGCATGTTTTTAAATTTTCTCCGCCTATGTGATAACTTTGGATCGGTCATAACCCAACGTCAAAACCTCCTTGCGCAAAAGATTATTTTTCAATAGCGAATTCGACAGACACTGCCAATCGCGACCATGACTTCGGAAGCAGGCGAGTCGTGGAAAAAATTCAAAACCGAAATGAAGGGTAAAAGAACACACAAAGGAGGAAAAAGCGGTCCTAAGAACACCATTCTCGAGAAAGAAGAGTTAGTTGTCCAGCGCCTTAGCTCTGAAGTGGCAGGGAAAGCGCAAGAATATTTCCGTGTCGGTCCAAGAGAGTTTGTGCCATTCGAGTATGACGAGCTGACGTTCGAAAACTTGAAGATGGCATGCCAACAATATTTTGCTTCGCGATTAGAAAATAATGTGGTTTGCGATGTTTTGGCCGGTGAACAAGGTCCTTCCTGCAAATCTTTGGACGATATACCAGATTTGCGCGTGATCCATATCAGGTTTATTCCGGGGCTACGGGTCGAACATACAACGTCGCACAAAGGTGACCGCGATATTGAATATCAGCCACCACGAAAAGCAAGAAGAAGTCTGCTCCAAACGCTCGATCTGATCCGATAAAAACAGTCCCAAGTCCGAGTATAGTCATCCCAAAACGTTTGTCGGTTCTGGATATGCTAAAAATCGGGAAACTAGGTTATCAACGATAAGGAGACCGGGGTTATAGAGCTGTTTTCCTTCAACGTTGACAAGCTGATTTATAATGCGTGTAGCCAGTTGTCCTCGGGCTATACTAAGCGTGCAATGCATGACGGTAGTGGCGGCGCTAGTCCGGTAAATTTTTAACGTTTACTTTAAGTTTGTGTTTAGTTTTTAGATTTCATTTTAATTTTGGTTTGCTTTTGCTTTTAATTTTTAATTAAAATATCTTTTTATTCAACAATTACTTTTAGAAAGTGTTTCATTTCGTATTTGATATGCTTTTTGCTTTTAATTTGTTTTTATTTCATTTTCTTCTATAAAAAATATATATACTGGCAGTTCTCGACCACCATAGACCTTTTACCTTTAGAAAAAACCCGCAATGTATGTCGGTTGCGGGGCGACCACTTTTACTTGGAAGCATAATTTATTGGTTTTAACCGCTTTTAGCTTTCGAGAGTAAACTATACTTATCGCAGCATATATCTAGGGGTATTTACTACATTCTGTGGAAAGGTTAATGAAGTTACTGCAGTCGTTGTGCGGAAAAGTCAACTGACCGAACACGCTTCGAACAAAAACATTTATGAAGAAAGGCCTGCAGTGCGAGCGTTTGCAGGTTTAGTAAGCTTCGGCAAGTGGCGGTCAATAAAATATTTTGCTTTGTGGATATTTGTAATGTTTGTAGTTGATCTATACAGATCGTATAGTTTTTGCGGATACTGGTTGCTAAACCATAGCCGCTATGTCATGACCCCGGTTGTGTTGTAGCTCTCTCCTCCGCAGAGGTTCTTTCGGAGATTTCGGGGATCGTCGGAGATGTGTGGGATCGTCGGAGATGTGTCGGAATCGAAAAAAAAAAAAAAAAAAAAAAGGTGATTTTGATATTTTCCCGTCCGGCGTTTCGCCCGCACTACTTATGTCCAGCAGGCGATTCCGACACATCTCCGACGATCCCCGAAATCTCCGATCTCCGAAAGAACCTCTGCAGAGGAAGAGAGGTGTTGTAGATGGCCACTTCTATCGTGGACAATTGCACGCAATCATGCACAAGACGCCAAGAAATCCACGGAGATTTAAAAGCTAGCTGACAGTGGTCTACTGATCTGTCGATATAAAGTTTTGAAACGATTTTGTGAATTTTTGCGAATCAGTGGTTGGTTTCTAAACACTATACGGTACCTACGTATAGACCAAACTACGTATAGGTCTAAACTTTCTTACAGATCATGACAATGAAGAAACCAATATGTTTTAGAATTACCGACCTTCTGCCAATAATAAGTTTTAGCGAGAAAAAGGAACTGAAGGAAAAAATATCTGCCGAACAAAAGCAAATTCGACGGTCAGGAAAGTACAGGTTTTTCGTATTGTTTTTTGGTTTATTTAGCTATCGAAGGCTGTCAACTGACCAAGAGTTAATGAGATTTAATTTTGTTAAATTGTAGGCTATAGTGTAGCGTAATTCAAGTTTCAGTTGTTGTGGGAACCGAAAAAGTATAAACCTAAGAGTCTCTGGGTAGACTAAAGTGCATTTTCGTTGATTATTCCGGCCGAAATTTACAAAGTTCAACCGTAATTGCTTTTTTCAACAATTCCTTCAGTTTAAAGCTAGGATTCTTAAAAGCTTAGGTATGTCATAAGTCTTCAATGGGCTTCAAAATCTTCGGATATAGCCATGGCTATTAACAATGGTAGTTAATTATGCAAATTTATTCCGTGCCAAGTTTTGCCAAATTTTGTACAGGATCTTGCAGGCCCTAAATTCGGCGTGTGTGACCTGTCCATGATGCAACGAGGGCCTGCGGAGGAGGCAGGCCCAGCCCCCACAAATGGCCCTGGGGACGACGTTGTGTATTGGTCCAATCTCGTAACCAGAGCCTGCGATCATTTTGGTCAGTACCAAAGAACGGAGGCTCTGGGAAACTCCGATGAAACTTGTCATCTGATTGGTTAGTTTAAAAACAGTAATATTTGAAATAATGTGCACGTTGCTAACTTGTTTAATCGATTTCTCGACGTTCAGTAATACATAACTATACACGACAGACCCAAAATACAATTGAACACATGAAATAATTCAAAACAGTAAAAATCCCGACAATTTACAAATTAAAACTTTATTATTGTCGCTTCGTCGCCAAACAAACATCCATCGTCTGACTCATCTCATAATTCTTCGCAGTTTCATCTCAGAACTTTAAAATTATATTAGAGAATACAAAGTCGATGTAGTTTAGCCAAAATGCTTGACAGATTATACAATTCCTTACCTGAGCGGCTGAATCGATCACTGCCGAGTGCCGACGGCGACGCGGACATATAAAGCACTCTCGTCAAATCACCCAGTTGACGATTTAGAGAAAAGCGAATAAAGACCATTTATATCGCAACGCTTTGTAAAACATACTGGGCCATTTTTTATCGGTAAACAAATATTTTCCCTGGTCTTAGAACAGGCTAAAGATCGTCGATGACAGTAACAAATTATAGGGAACTGGGAACCAGAGGACTGGGAACAAAAACCCAATTTCGAGGTTTCTTTCATCGGAGTTTCCCAGAGCCTCCGTTCCTTGCTAATGACCAAAAGGATCGCAGGCTCTGGGTACGAGATTGTGTATGGGTCCTGTCTCTGACTTTATTCTGCCCAATATGTTTATTGGACTGTGGGCTCAACCGCGCCGGAAGACCAATCAATCCAGTTAGAAATTCTCTGTCCGAGAGTCGGTCCGAGACAAGCAACCAGGCCCGGCAACACACCGCCTAAATCAAGAACGCTTTTGAGTTCCACTAGTACTGCAAGTCTGCAGCACATTCCCGCCATATTTTAATTTCCTGATTTTCGTTAAATACATACTCTATCTCGGGTCATGCCACTCGACATCACCTCTCAATTGACATATTACATACTGTTCTCCGCATCCTTACCCAGGGTTAATTATTCTTTGCTTTATAATACCTTAATTGTACATGAATAACCCGCGATGCACAAGTATACACTACCATTATAGAACTATAATGTCGCGATTTTCGAATGCATTCCCACCTGGCAATATCATCCAATTTTCGAGAACAGGTTTAGTCCAGACTTGCATTCCTAAATAAACAAATGAAGGCGAGTAATATATTAATACAAGAAAATATGGTAGATACACCGTGTATGTTCAGTGTGGACTTGTTACAAGGCTGTCAGTGTGGACTTGTTGCAAGGCTGTCAGTGTGGACTTGCTACAAGGCTCTCTCTCTCCCTCTCTCTCTCCCTCTCTCCCTCTCTCTCCCTCTCTCCCTCTCTCCCCCCTCCCCCTCCCTCCCCCCTCCCCCTCCCTCCCCCCTCCCCCTCCCTCCCCCCTCCCCCTCCCTCCCCCCCCTCTCTCTCTCACGGAAAAGCAGAAAACGGGAGAGAAAGGGAGGAGAGATCTCAGGGTAAATACATAAAAGGATAAAGGACTGGGGGCTAATCATCCTTACTCCCAGCCAGCGGCTGAATTGCGAAGGACGCAGATCAACGTGGCCGTGTCGAGGCATGTCAAGGGCGCTCCAGGCAGCCGCCATACGACACAGTTCAGACCACGGATCACAGCTAAGATGTTAAGTGTTGATTTTATGGAGGGAGGAAAACCGGAGAACCCGGCGAAAAACCCTCGAAGCACAGGAGAGATCAACTACAACTCTACTCACATGAGTTCCAAGCTCGACAACGGGGTCATTCCCAAGCGGTCATCCATTCAAGTACTAGCCCCATCTAACCGGGCTTAACTTTTTGGTGAGAGGCAGCGCACTAACAGCACATCACGTGCTCACATGACGGACTTTGAGACAGTCTATGTACAGTGTACTTACACTATCTACAGTGTAATTGCAATATGTTATATGCAATGATTATCCTTTAAAAGACCCCTCGGCAATCTCACGTGCTCACATGACGGACTTTGGGACAGTCTATGTACAGTGTACTTACACTATCTACAGTGTAATTGCAATATGTTATATGCAATGATTATCCTTTAAAAGGCCCCTCGGCAATCTTGCCATCAACCCAAAGACCCTATCAATGGCGTTATAAATGCCTTTTGAGACCTACCATTGCTAAATACGTTCCAAAACCGTAGAGTTTCATCTCCAGCCCCCGTTACTATCGCCTCTCCATCGGGAGAAACAGCCTGAAAAATAAAAAATAAATAGTGTTTGGAAACATGACATACTGTAACTCATAAAAGACTGTTAAAAAGGATCAGAACCTTGTTAGCCCTTGAAATATTTTTTAAACACGAGGTTCGGCTATATAAAAGGGGTAGCTCTTCCCACTTAAAATAACAAAATAGTCTTGGCACTGCACAGCATTTTGTTGCACGATCGTGATACGTGTGATCGTATTTTCAGGTGTTTACACTCTTACCGTTGAATAACTTAACAAATAAAACAAAGCTCCGTGCATATGTACTCTTATATATCAGTCTTATAAAAGGTTCGTTTGACGTCATTTGAACACGAAAAAAGTTGAGTATAGAGGCACGAAGCGAAAGCCGAGTGCCTTTGCGCTTCTTTCGTTCAAATGACGTCAAACGTATCTTTATGAGAGTACAAATGCACAGGTCAGCAGTATGTTTTATTTGTTATATAAAATACAGTTTTCAAATTTGGCTGGCTTTTCCGGCCAGCTGACGCCATTCTACGCCATTCCACGCCACGTTACGTCATTCTTGATCCTTTATGGTCAGCAGTAAATATTTTGAAGCCACTGGCGGCCATATTGGTACTCCAGGTCCAGTGTACCTTGCGGGCTTAAGAGTAGTAAGAGTTTACCGGGGGAGTCGGAAAAGCCGTAAAACAATTCCCACATGGTAGTTTACCGAAAAACAGAAGGGAAATACAAGCAAATACAGTCCGAAATTGTCAACTACATACTTCAAGGCTTTGTAAAGACTTATGCTTTAATACCAAAGGTATATAGATAGTTTTATAATAAAGTTATTGACTGATTTCGTTGATTTTTTACGAGTTTTGTGATATAAGCAAGTTTATCGATTAACGGGCGGAATAAAAACCCATGGCCAGAAATGCGCGATATTTGAGTCAGCAAGACATACGTGTCTTTGTCTGCGTTTTACGTGTAGCGCATGAGTATTTGGAATATTTCCTGATATACGATCCGGTAAATTCCCGAAATCCCACTGCTCCTCGTCTGGCTTTCGGCCTCATTAGGATGGTCCAAAAGTAGTTCAAAACCTATAACTCAGCGGCAAACACGTCTAAAATAATGCGTGCGTCGATCTTCAAACCATGGTAATTAAAACAAGCAGACAACAAGCGTCAATTCAATACCAAAAGAGTTGCGATACTGCAGAATATCGCGGAGTTATGGCAATTTTAAAACAGGATGGTTTCGATGGCGGATCAAGAGTTCTGTGCTTATCTTCCTTCTTCCTAAAACACAACAATGTCAACGACAAGCGAAAGTATATTAAAACGTTACGCTATTAGTTTATCAGGAATCCTCAGACCTTCTACTACCACGATTGAGCTTCGCATGTTCGATTTTGTTTATGTCACTCTTTCACGAGCGGTTTTAAATATGCAACTGGGTGTTTTATTCGTACTAATACAGTGTTATCCATAGAGAACAAACAGCATTTTATAAATTTTCTAATATATATAGAAAATTTGCAAATATATGATATTTTTTTGTCCACAGTATTCTTCAACGTTAACCTTCCAAGGTTTTATCTTCGCATTTCAAGAAACGTGGCAATTTCTTCATTTATTTCAAATAAATACGCGCTTCCCCTATTAAATCATATACAAATTTTGAAATTCGATCAGTCATAAGGGCAGTGCAGCGGGTGTTGCGCAATCGGATGTCGCGTATTTCTGGCAATACCACAAAATAACACGTTTTACTGCTAAATAATACCAACAAATGCAAAAACTAAGCTTCCAAACCTTTTACAGTGTTCTTTGTTTAATACCAATGGCAGAAATATTTTTAATGTGGCTTTTTTCGTTTCTTTTCGTGCTACGAAAACATACAATTTCCCGTGGCGGCCATCTTGATACTCCAAATTCGTCATATCCGCTGGCTTCACTTTTGGAGCCGGATGAACATATGATGTATTGCAGCAAATAGGTTTTTATATATGTATTCACTGTTATTTTATACTAAAGCAAGCGTGCAGTCAATGCTGATTTACAACATGCAATACTTTTTTGTGTTAGTAATTTAGCATCGCGTAATAAAACCATACATGCAAAGTGTTATTGTAATTATTCCGTAACGCGCCTCGACTTTCTCGCTCAAACGACAAAGCTTTCCATGGACGAAGAGACAGGGCGAGTGCTTGTTTGGGTTCGAATCAGGATCTTTTGAAATCTGAATCGCCTTTTAACTAATGTTTCAAGTGTACTGTGACATGTTAGGCCCTCGGGCAATTAAGACGTCTTAGCTATAAGTTTATACGCAGAAATCAACTGTACTTGCCACAGCTTGAGTTACATGTATATAGGCGTATACAATACTTATTAAAAAAGCGCGGTGATTATTGTTGAGACACATCAATAATGCATGTGTTACCAGAGTCTATTGGTATTTGGTAAAGATCAGAACGAAAGCGATGTAGTACCAAATTATTTTAGCAATGCGATTAGCGACCGCGTTTCCTGTTTTTCCCAATTTATTAGGGTTAAAATTTGTGTTAGAGCTTGGGTTAGGTATTGGGTTAGGGTTTGGGTAAGGGCTAGAATTAAGCATTTTTGTAAAGTTATTTAATAAGGGCATTTAAAAATTAATGATTATTTGAATCTTAGTTCATAATAATTTAAATTCAACATAATTGTTTATCTCCTAAATATTAAAAAAGTGTGGAGTTTTTCTCTGTACGTGTTGTGTACATTATACTTTTCTCAAATACTAGGAATTTTTTCAACTCTCCCGGTAAACAATTGTGCTTTTATTAATCTAAAATAAATCCTTGACAATATATAATTAAAACAAATTTAATCTGAAGGAGTTACTTGTTCTTTATTTGTGTTTCTAATGGCAGTAATAAGTTTTCTTCCTTTTCAAAAAGAAGAGTTTATCTCGGGTACTCTTTACCTTTTTGGTCGCCATTCAAATTGTGTTTTTGTTGATTTTCAGAGCCCAAGCGCGCTCGTGCCAGTCCTTTGATGCATCACACATAGCTCGCCAAATAATATGCGCGTTTCCCCGCCCGTGTTTTATAGCGCCCTGGCCATGCGTTACGTCACGCGCTACGCCACGCTTTACGCCTAGCAAAGTTTACTCTCGAAAGTTAAAAGCGGTTAAAACCAATCAATTATTCTTCCAAGTAGAAGTGCTTGCCTCGCGACAGCCATTTCACCTGGAAGTGAACTAGAGAAGTGATACCCAACTACCAGAATGCATTGCGGTTTTTTTTCTAAAAGGTAAATGTCCAATCAATTACAGGATGTCTTCGCAGGACAAGCTCTAGCTTGCAATGCACCTTCTAGCAGCTGCTTGCGATGCGCCTTCACCAAAAAAATGTAGCTTTATAAAGTACAGTATGTTTTGATTAATAGAAGACTCACTGAGTGTTGAATTTGATTTCTTAAACTCGGTAATAATTTAAGAAGAAAACACAAAAACAAATCACAACTTGCATGACTGGTTTTGGTTTAACATAAATCACGGTTAGCTTAAAAAGCAATCAACTATTTACTTGAAATTATACTTTGTCATGATAGTAAAATTCTTGTAAGTTGATTATAAAATCACACATGTCATTGGTCACATGTAATTGTTGTATATTTATATCCATACTATAGCCGTTAAGAAATTATTTGGTGACTTCAAAAATGGCAAGGATCACGTTGGTTCTGCTACTCGTTTTGTCCGTTTTCTCTGCAGATGTTTCAGCTGGTATGTTTCTGTTTATTGTATACAATGTCTCAGCTAATATAGATTTAATACAACACCGCTTCTATAGTTGGCGGCTTTCGTGCGTGCTACAGTGCAGCTCCATGAAGCACAAAAAAATTCATTTTGCTTAACGTGAAGAGAAAGTAACTTTTATTCAGCGAAATAAAGTTTAGGACTTATAAATGTGAAAAGAGGAAAATAAATGTTTTTGCCACATACTTTCTATTTTTAGCCTTGCGTATATCTTATAATAAATAATAATAATAATAATAATAATAATAATAATAATTATTATTATATGGCTGGGTTTGATTTCCGGTCCGTACGCAAAACGGCGCATGCTGATTGGTTACTGAGCGGTCGGGATTTTACGATATTGACCTCCGGTCTGTGTCCGGGTCAATACGCTTTTTTCTCGGCCCTGCAAGTTTTGGCGAGAACATTTCTGAGTTGATTTGAATACAAATAAAAGAGAACTGGTTATCTTTATTCAAATATTCTGAACAATAAAATGTGCTAGAACATTGCTGCTGGTTTTCTTTAAAGCCGTTTATCCAAAAACACGACAAATAAAAGCCGAACTGGTGTAAACAAGAAGGCCAAGTAGCGACATGAGTTAACAGGTCAAACGTTAACAGGTAGGTAAACAGCATACTCCGAAGACGAAAACAACGCTTGAAACTTAAAAATAAAATGAACCAACAGCCATATAATAAATTCCTTATTAACCTCGTTTGCTCGGTCTATACGTACGAAAACCTCAGGCAAATACTTTCCCGTACAGACCTCGCACTCGGTTAATAAGTCTTTATAATAATAATAATGGAAACTTTATTAAAAATGAATATTTTTCTTAGATATAAAATTATAAATCTCACTCATTGAGGTAATTTACAATTGACAACTTGAACCACAAATAACTATTGATTAAAGACCACAAATATGAAAATATGAGTATACGTGTATCTTTAAAATTCATTAAGTCAGGATTTGCCCATTATTTGTTTCTACAGCAGAAAATATAGTACGTCGTACTAATGGCGATAGACATTATTTTTCTAATGCAATACTTTTGGTGTTTCCTATCGAGACCTACATCACTTAACATCTCTAAAAAAGTGGAACATTCTTTTGAGAAAAAGTGTTCACTTTGTTGTCTAATAACATTTATGTAAATTTTTTTCGTATGTTTTTGCTGTACAAGCTGTGTAAGTTAAACTCAGAGAAACTCTGAGCTCCAGACAGGACTCGAACCCACAACCTGCCGGACGCTCCCACCATTGAGCCACTGGAACTCAGATGGTGCACCGAGGTTGTTTTCGATATTTATACGCCTGGGAACTAGTCAATCTGTACGTTTAATTTACGACAGCTTGTACAGCAAAAACATACTGAAAAAACTTTACCAACTCAAGCTGAAAACACTAATAACGTACAAAAACCATCTATGTATTTAGCTTTTTTTGCATTCAACGTTGTTTTGGAGATTTGACTCAAATCCGACGGAAAGTTCAACGATATAGAGGCAATCACAGTGGAAATGGATAAAAGCAAATCTGGACGATGTGTGTGGAAAGATCAACGACGATATTAGAATCGTTGACGTTGATAGATTGTAGTGTTTTTGCAAGAAAGTTGAGGACAGAGTCGTGTATCCATGTAAAACGTTGAAGGTACAATTGACATCCGGCAACCACACGTTGGAGAGTTTCAGATACCACATGTGGTATTTTTTTAAAATACGATACATCTGGGTGTTTGCAGTAAATACTTGTTTCCATCTGCCAAACTGACTTGATACCGCAACGTTTGATACGACATAATAATACTTCCGCCATGCGTAATGATGCATTCAGATAGGGTTTCTCGCTGAGCTAAACAGCTTTGAAATGTTGCATAAATGTTGCTCGAGAGGCCAAAAATGTGTTAAGCAGATCAACAAAAAAGATTAAAAGGTACCTTTATGAAGTCAAAAGGTGGGTCAGTTGTTTATATTAGCGTTGCAGTCGTGAAAAAGGTTTTGATTTCATGCAAAAATGAAACTGAAACACCTTCGGCAGTGAAACTAAATTACTTAGTTGGTTGTTTTTGAAAAAGAACATGCTTTTTACTACTCCAAATGCTTATCTAAATAAAAAAGTCTCTTTACTGGTGATCTCCTACGAAATGTGTGTTGTAAGCTTGATTTTAACCGTGAGTTTCTTTGTTTGGCAACAAATTAATATCAACCCGCTAATTTAGTCGTGTTTTTGAAGTAAAAAGACGTAATTTTTAGGTGAATTTTACCATTTGACATGCTAAATTGTGTATTTGTTAATGTATTTTTACACAATGTTGTTTTTCTACACATTTGTTTTAGGGTGTTGATGTTTTTCTGTATAAAAACCCGTCAATTTCAACTCTTTTCGGCAGTTTAAAAAAAGATCCTGTTTTTCCTCTACTAGCAGGATATGAGCTGATAGCCTGGTAGTAGGGAATCAATCAGATTACGCAAAAGCTCATATCCGATAGCATGCTATGTAATAATGAATGATATTCATCCAGTGCTATCACAGCAAAGACGTTCGATAATAATGCTCAAAAGTTGACTCGGTTTACAAGCCTGACGGTGGTCAAATCAAGTCTCTTATATTAAATGTATTTCAAAAATTTAATAATATAGTAATTTAATAAATTAAATACAAAAAAATTCAGTTACATGTAGATGACTCTATATATCATAAAAAACTCATAAAAAGCATTACAATGTTATATCCATGGTTGTTATTATAAAGGACTTTTCCAATCAGTTTCCAATCAAGCAAAGAAAGGTACCTTTCAGGAATTCAAAACAGCGAACGTATAACAGAAAAATAAGGCAATTCTGTTAACAAATGTCTTTGTTCCCATTGCTTCTTAGATTACGATGTTGTTGGATGTTATAAGGACACTGCTAATCGCGCAATCAACACATTGGAAGGAACAAATTCTGTTTTAGACGGTTCATATGGATCACGAAAGAACGCCATTGCAAAGTGTGCTTCGGCTGCAAAAAGTGCGGGTTACAGTATGTTTGCAGTTCAAAATGGAGGATGGTGTGCAGCCAGTGCTACGGCAGCAAAGACGTTCGATAAATATGGAAAGTCGACTGCTTGCAAAGCTGACGGTGAAGGCGGACCCTGGGCCAATCAGGTCTATTCTATTAAAGGTATTTCAAAAATCATTAAAAATTTCATTGAATTAAATACGAAGAAATTCAGTAGCATATCTGCTGAGAGATTTTATATATTATATGTCATAAGAATATGCTCAAAATTTCTCACATGTATATTTACATGGCTTAGACAACATTAATTAGGAATTTACCGTATCCCTTGGGAATGTGCATGGTCTAGTCTACATTGGAGAAACCGGCCAAAACTTCAGTATCCGTCGCAAAGAATACCTTGGTTGCTGCTCAGAAGGAAATGTCTTCCATTTGCTATCACACGTGGGAAACCAATCACCGAATCCTTTGGAAAGAAGCATCACTCATCTGCACCGAAAGCAAGTATTTCTCACGTAGGTTTAGGGAATCAGTAGAAATCCACAAGCACCGTACTATGCCCCAAGAAGGCCAATCTCTCAACAACACTTGGACTGCACTTTTCAATAACATTCAATAATTTCATCTTTCATGTAACAGTTTCTTATGATATTTCCTTTGTTTTTTGTTGTTGTTGTTGTTGTTGTTGTTGTTGTTGTTGTTGTTGTTGTTGTTGTTGTTGTTGTTGTTGTTGTTGTTGTTGTGGTTTTCTTGTTTTTTCTTCTTTTATTTTTATCATTTATACTTTGCTATTCATTATATTATTTCATAAAATTTGTACAACTATTAGAAATTGATTACAATCTTTTATAAGTTATCAATTGTCCACTAGTATGATGACGTCACAGATTCAGACGTTAGATTTTTGTAATGACATTTACAAACTATCATAATTCTCTGATGATATCATGAGCAACACAAGACGAAAGCTCAGCACACTAAATATATTTTACATGGTTGTATCCGCAAACATTTTATAATATTATAACAATAATGTTTAAAATAAACTCATGAAATGAACTACAATGTTGCTTAATTGCATGTAATCATGTTGATTGTAGTCATTCAGGACAACTTCTAATTGGGCAATCACTAAACATTGCAAGTACAAGGTCCTATTTTTTTCGCGAAGAAAATATTGTACATTTGGACTTCAAAACAGCAAACGTATAACAGAAATATAAGACAATTCTATTAACAAATGTCTTTGTTCCTATTGCTTCTTAGATTACGATGTTGTTGGATGTTATAAGGACACCGGTAATCGCGCAATCAACACATTGGAAGGAAAAAATTCTGTTTTAGACGGTTCATATGGATCACGAAAGAACGCCATTGCAAAGTGTGCTTCGGCTGCAAAAAGTGCAGGTTACAGTATGTTTGCAGTTCAAAATGGTGGATGGTGTGCAGCCAGTGCTACGGCAACAAAGACGTTTAATAAATATGGAAAGTCGACTGCTTGCAAAGCTGACGGTGAAGGCGGACCCTGGGCCAATCAGGTCTATTATATTAAAGGTATTTCAAAAATCATTAATAATTTCATTGAATTAAATACGAAGAAATTCAATAGCATGTGTCCTAAGTGATTTTATATATTATATGCCAAAAGAATATGCTCAAATTTTCTCACATGCATATTTACATGGCTTAGACAACATTAATTAGAAATTTACCGTATCCCTTGGGAATGTGGTCTAGTCTACATTGGAGAAACCGCCCAAAACTTCAGCATCCGTGTCAAAGAACACCTTGGTTGCTGCTCAAAAGCTCAGACTGAAATGTCTTCCGTTGCTAATACATGTGGGCAACCAATCACCGAATCCTTTGGAAACAAGCATCACTCATCTGCACCGAAAGCAAGTATTTCTCACGTAGGATTAGGGAATCAGTAGAAATCCAGAAGCACCGTACTATGCCCCAAGAAGGCCAATCTCTCAACAACACTTGGACTGCACTTTTCAATAACATTCAATAATTTCATCTTTCATGTAACAGTTTCTTATGATATTTCCTTTGTTTTTTGTTGTTGTTGTTGTTGTTGTTGTTGTTGTTGTTGTTGTTGTTGTTGTTGTTGTTGTTGTGGTGGTGGTTTTCTTGTTTTTTTCTTCTTTTATTTTTATCATTTATACTTTGCTATTCATTATATTATTTCATAAAATTTGTACAACTATTAGAAATTGATTAGAAACTTTTATAAGTTATCAATTGTCCACTAGTATGATGACGTCACAGATTCAGACGTTAGATTTTTGTAATGACTTTTACAAACTATCATAATTCTCTGATGATATCCTGAGCAACACAGGACGAAAGCTCAGCACACTAAATATATTTTACATGGTTGTATCCGCAAACATTTTATAATATTATAACAATAATGTTTAAAATAAACTCATAAAATGAACTACAATGTTGCTTAATTGCATGTAATCATGTTGATTGTAGTCATTCAGGACAACTTCTAATTGGGCAATCACTAAACATTGCAAGTACAATGTCCTATTTTTTTCACGAAGAAAATATTGTACATTTGGACTTCAAAACAGCAAACGTATAACAGAAATATAAGACAATTATATTAACAAATGTCTTTGTTCCCATTGCTTCTTAGATTACGATGTTGTTGGATGTTATAAGGACACCGCTAATCGCGCAATCAACACATTGGAAGGAACAAATTCTGTTTTAGACGGTTCATATGGATCACGAAAGAACGCCATTGCAAAGTGTGCTTCGGCTGCAAAAAGTGCAGGTTACAGTATGTTTGCAGTTCAAAATGGTGGATGGTGTGCAGCCAGTGCTACGGCAGCAAAGACGTTTAATAAATATGGAAAGTCGACTGCTTGCAAAGCTGACGGTGAAGGCGGACCCTGGGCCAATCAGGTCTATTATATTAAAGGTATTTCAAAAATCATTAATAATTTCATTGAATTAAATACGAAGAAATTCAATAGCATGTGTGCTAAGTGATTTTATATATTATATGCCAAAAGAATATGCTCAAATTTTCTCATATGCATATTTACATGGCTTAGACAACATTAATTAGAAATTTACCGTATCCCTTGGGAATGTGGTCTAGTCTACATTGGAGAAACCGCCCAAAACTTCAGCATCCGTGTCAAAGAACACCTTGGTTGCTGCTCAAAAGCTCAGACTGAAATGTCTTCCGTTGCTAATACATGTGGGCAACCAATCACCGAATCCTTTGGAAACAAGCATCACTCATCTGCACCGAAAGCAAGTATTTCTCACGTAGGATTAGGGAATCAGTAGAAATCCAGAAGCACCGTACTAAGCCCCAAGAAGGCCAATCTCTCAACAACACTTGGACTGCACTTTTCAATAACATTCAATAATTTCATCTTTCATGTAACAGTTTCTTATGATATTTCCTTTGTTTTTTGTTGTTGTTGTTGTTGTTGTTGTTGTTGTTGTTGTTGTTGTGGTGGTGGTTTTCTTGTTTTTTTCTTCTTTTATTTTTATCATTTATACTTTGCTATTCATTAAATTATTTCATAAAATTTGTACAACTATTAGAAATTGATTAGAAACTTTTATAAGTTATCAATTGTCCACTAGTATGATGACGTCACAGATTCAGACGTTAGATTTTTGTAATGACTTTTACAAACTATCATAATTCTCTGATGATATCCTGAGCAACACAGGACGAAAGCTCAGCACACTAAATATATTTTACATGGTTGTATCCGCAAACATTTTATAATATTATAACAATAATGTTTAAAATAAACTCATAAAATGAACTACAATGTTGCTTAATTGCATGTAATCATGTTGATTGTAGTCATTCAGGACAACTTCTAATTGGGCAATCACTAAACATTGCAAGTACAAGGTCCTATTTTTTTCACGAAGAAAATATTGTACATATGGACTTCAAAACAGCAAACGTATAACAGAAATATAAGACAATTCTATTAACAAATGTCTTTGTTCCTATTGCTTCTTAGATTACGATGTTGTTGGATGTTATAAGGACACCGGTAATCGCGCAATCAACACATTGGAAGGAAAAAATTCTGTTTTAGACGGTTCATATGGATCACGAAAGAACGCCATTGCAAAGTGTGCTTCGGCTGCAAAAAGTGCGGGTTACAGTATGTTTGCAGTTCAAAATGGTGGATGGTGTGCAGCCAGTGCTACGGCAACAAAGACGTTTAATAAATATGGAAAGTCGACTGCTTGCAAAGCTGACGGTGAAGGCGGACCCTGGGCCAATCAGGTCTATTATATTAAAGGTATTTCAAAAATCATTAATAATTTCATTGAATCAAATACGAAGAAATTCAATAGCATGTGTGCTAAGTGATTTTATATATTATATGCCAAAAGAATATGCTCAAATTTTCTCACATGCATATTTACATGGCTTAGACAACATTAATTAGAAATTTACCGTATCCCTTGGGAATGTGGTCTAGTCTACATTGGAGAAACCGGCCAAAACTTCAGCATCCGTCTCAAAGAACACCTTGGTTGCTGCTCAAAAGCTCAGACTGAAATGTCTTCCGTTGCTAATACACGTGGGCAACCAATCACCGAATCCTTTGGAAACAAGCATCACTCATCTGCACCGAAAGCAAGTATTTCTCACGTAGGATTAGGGAATCAGTAGAAATCCAGAAGCACCGTTCTATGCCACAAGAAGGCCAATCTCTCAACAACACTTGGACTGCTCTTTTCAATAACGTTAAATAATTTCAACTTTCATGTAACAGTTTCTTATGATATTTCCTTTGTTTTTTGTTGTTGTTGTTGTTGTTGTTGTTGTTGTTGTTGTTGTTGTTGTTGTCTTTGTTTTCTTGTTTTTTCTTCTTTTATTTTTATCATTTATACTTTGTTATTCATTATATTATTTCATAAAATTTCTACAGCTATGAGAAATTAATTAGAATCTTTTATAAGTTATCAATAGTCCACTAGTATGATGACGTGACAGATTCAGACGTTAGATTTTTGTAATGACGTTTACAAACTATCAAAATTCTCTGATGATATCCTGAGCAACACAGGACGAAAGCTCAGCACACTAAATATATTTTACATGGTTGTATCCGCAAACATTTTATAATATTATAACAATAATGTTTAAAATAAACTCATAAAATGAACTACAATGTTGCTTAATTGCATGTAATCATGTTGATTGTAGTCATTCAGGACAACTTCTAATTGGGCAATCACTAAACATTGCAAGTACCAGGTCCTATTTTTTTCACGAAGAAAATATTGTACATTTGGACTTCAAAACAGCAAACGTATAACAGAAATATAAGACAATTATATTAACAAATGTCTTTGTTCCCATTGCTTCTTAGATTACGATGTTGTTGGATGTTATAAGGACACCGCTAATCGCGCAATCAACACATTGGAAGGAACAAATTCTGTTTTAGACCGTTCATATGGATCACGAAAGAACGCCATTGCAAAGTGTGCTTCGGCTGCAAAAAGTGCAGGTTACAGTATGTTTGCAGTTCAAAATGGTGGATGGTGTGCAGCCAGTGCTACGGCAGCAAAGACGTTTAATAAATATGGAAAGTCGACTGCTTGCAAAGCTGACGGTGAAGGCGGACCCTGGGCCAATCAGGTCTATTATATTAAAGGTATTTCAAAAATCATTAATAATTTCATTGAATCAAATACGAAGAAATTCAATAGCATGTGTGCTAAGTGATTTTATATATTATATGCCAAAAGAATATGCTCAAATTTTCTCACATGCATATTTACATGGCTTAGACAACATTAATTAGAAATTTACCGTATCCCTTGCGAATGTGGTCTAGTCTACATTGGAGAAACCGGCCAAAACTTCAGCATCCGTCTCAAAGAACACCTTGGTTGCTGCTCAAAAGCTCAGACTGAAATGTCTTCCGTTGCTAATACACGTGGGCAACCAATCACCGAATCCTTTGGAAACAAGCATCACTCATCTGCACCGAAAGCAAGTATTTCTCACGTAGGATTAGGGAATCAGTAGAAATCCAGAAGCACCGTTCTATGCCACAAGAAGGCCAATCTCTCAACAACACTTGGACTGCTCTTTTCAATAACGTTCAATAATTTCAACTTTCATGTAACAGTTTCTTATGATATTTCCTTTGTTTTTTGTTGTTGTTGTTGTTGTTGTTGTTGTTGTTGTTGTTGTTGTTGTTGTTGTTGTTGTCTTTGTTTTCTTGTTTTTTCTTCTTTTATTTTTATCATTTATACTTTGTTATTCATTATATTATTTCATAAAATTTCTACAGCTATGAGAAATTAATTAGAATCTTTTATAAGTTATCAGTAGTCCACTAGTATGATGACGTGAC
>JAWNZC010000406.1:3552500-3562500 GCA_035771165.1 Paragorgia papillata
ACATTTGGACTTCAAAACAGCAAACGTATAACAGAAATATAACACAATTCTATTAACAAATGTCTTTGTTCCTATTGCTTCTTAGATTACGATGTTGTTGGATGTTATAAGGACACCGGTAATCGCGCAATCAACACATTGGAAGGAAAAAATTCTGTTTTAGACGGTTCATATGGATCACGAAAGAACGCCATTGCAAAGTGTGCTTCGGCTGCAAAAAGTGCAGGTTACAGTATGTTTGCAGTTCAAAATGGTGGATGGTGTGCAGCCAGTGCTACGGCAACAAAGACGTTTAATAAATATGGAAAGTCGACTGCTTGCAAAGCTGACGGTGAAGGCGGACCCTGGGCCAATCAGGTCTATTATATTAAAGGTATTTCAAAAATCATTAATAATTTCATTGAATTAAATACGAAGAAATTCAATAGCATGTATGCTAAGTGATTTTATATATTATATGCCAAAAGAATATGCTCAAATTTACTCACATGCATATTTACATGGCTTAGACAACATTAATTAGAAATTTACCGTATCCCTTGGGAATGTGGTCTAGTCTACATTGGAGAAACCGGCCAAAACTTCAGCATCCGTCTCAAAGAACACCTTGGTTGCTTCTCAAAAGCTCAGACTGAAATGTCTTCCGTTGCTAATACACGTGGGCAACCAATCACCGAATCCTTTGGAAACAAGCATCACTCATCTGCACCGAAAGCAAGTATTTCTCACGTAGGATTAGGGAATCAGTAGAAATCCAGAAGCACCGTACTATGCCCCAAGAAGGCCAATCTCTCAACAACACTTGGACTGCACTTTTCAATAACATTCAATAATTTCATCTTTCATGTAACAGTTTCTTATGATATTTCCTTTGTTTTTTGTTGTTGTTGTTGTTGTTGTTGTTGTTGTTGTTGTTGTTGTTGTTGTTGTTGTTGTTGTTGTTGTTGTTGTTGTTGTTGTTGTTGTTGTTGTTGTTGTTGTGGTGGTTTTCTTGTTTTTTCTTCTTTTATTTTTATCATTTATACTTTGCTATTCATTATATTATTTCATAAAATTTGTACAACTATTAGAAATTGATTAGAATCTTTTATAAGTTATCAATTGTCCACCAGTATGATGACGTCGCAGATTCAGACGTTAGATTTTTGTAATGACTTTTACAAACTATCATATTTCTCTGATGATATCCTGAGCAGCACAGGACGAAAGCTCAGCACACTAAATATATTTTACATGGTTGTATCCGCAAACATTTTATAATATTATAACAATAATGTTTAAAATAAACTCATAAAATGAACTACAATGTTGCTTAATTGCATGTAATCATGTTGATTGTAGTCATTCAGGACAACTTCTAATTGGGCAATCACTAAACATTGCAAGTACAATGTCCTATTTTTTTCACGAAGAAAATATTGTACATTTGGACTTCAAAACAGCAAACGTATAACAGAAATATAAGACAATTCTATTAACAAATGTCTTTGTTCCTATTGCTTCTTAAATTACGATGTTGTTGGATGTTATAAGGACACCGGTAATCGCGCAATCAACACATTGGAAGGAAAAAATTATGTTTTAGACGGTTCATATGGATCACGAAAGAACGCCATTGCAAAGTGTGCTTCGGCTGCAAAAAGTGCAGGTTACAGTATGTTTGCAGTTCAAAATGGTGGATGGTGTGCAGCCAGTGCTACGGCAACAAAGACGTTTAATAAATATGGAAAGTCGACTGCTTGCAAAGCTGACGGTGAAGGCGGACCCTGGGCCAATCAGGTCTATTATATTAAAGGTATTTCAAAAATCATTAATAATTTCATTGAATTAAATACGAAGAAATTCAATAGCATGTGTGCTAAGTGATTTTATATATTATATGCCAAAAGAATATGCTCAAATTTTCTCACATGCATATTTACATGGCTTAGACAACATTAATTAGAAATTTACCGTATCCCTTGGGAATGTGGTCTAGTCTACATTGGAGAAACCGGCCAAAACTTCAGCATCCGTCTCAAAGAACACCTTGGTTGCTGCTCAAAAGCTCAGACTGAAATGTCTTCCGTTGCTAATACACGTGGGCAACCAATCACCGAATCCTTTGGAAACAAGCATCACTCATCTGCACCGAAAGCAAGTATTTCTCACGTAGGATTAGGGAATCAGTAGAAATCCAGAAGCACCGTACTATGCCCCAAGAAGGCCAATCTCTCAACAACACTTGGACTGCACTTTTCAATAACATTCAATAATTTCATCTTTCATGTAACAGTTTCTTATGATATTTCCTTTGTTTTTTGTTGTTGTTGTTGTTGTTGTTGTTGTTGTTGTTGTTGTTGTTGTTGTTGTTGTTGTTGTTGTTGTTGTGGTGGTGGTGGTGGTTTTCTTGTTTTTTCTTCTTTTATTTTTATCATTTATACTTTGCTATTCATTATATTATTTCATAAAATAAGTACAACTATTAGAAATTGATTAGAATCTTTTATAAGTTATCAATTGTCCACTAGTATGATGACGTCGCAGATTCAGACGTTAGATTTTTGTAATGACTTTTACAAACTATCATATTTCTCTGATGATATCCTGAGCAACTCAGGACGAAAGCTCAGCACACTAAATATATTTTACATGGTTGTATCCGCAAACATTTTATAATATTATAACAATAATGTTTAAAATAAACTCATAAAATGAACTACAATGTTGCTTAATTGCATGTAATCATGTTGATTGTAGTCATTCAGGACAACTTCTAATTGGGCAATCACTAAACATTGCAAGTACAAGGTCCTATTTTTTTCACGAAGAAAATATTGTACATTTGGACTTCAAAACAGCAAACGTATAACAGAAATATAAGACAATTCTATTAACAAATGTCTTTGTTCCTATTGCTTCTTAGATTACGATGTTGTTGGATGTTATAAGGACACCGGTAATCGCGCAATCAACACATTGGAAGGAAAAAATTCTGTTTTAGACGGTTCATATGGATCACGAAAGAACGCCATTGCAAAGTGTGCTTCGGCTGCAAAAAGTGCAGGTTACAGTATGTTTGCAGTTCAAAATGGTGGATGGTGTGCAGCCAGTGCTACGGCAGCAAAGACGTTTAATAAATATGGAAAGTCGACTGCTTGCAAAGCTGACGGTGAAGGCGGACCCTGGGCCAATCAGGTCTATTATATTAAAGGTATTTCAAAAATCATTAATAATTTCATTGAATTAAATACGAAGAAATTCAATAGCATGTGTGCTAAGTGATTTTATATATTATATGCCAAAAGAATATGCTCAAATTTTCTCACATGCATATTTACATGGCTTAGACAACATTAATTAGAAATTTACCGTATCCCTTGGGAATGTGGTCTAGTCTACATTGGAGAAACCGGCCAAAACTTCAGCATCCGTCTCAAAGAACACCTTGGTTGCTGCTCAAAAGCTCAGACTGAAATGTCTTCCGTTGCTAATACACGTGGGCAACCAATCACCGAATC
This sequence comes from Paragorgia papillata, assembly GCA_035771165.1. Classification (NCBI taxonomy): domain Eukaryota; kingdom Metazoa; phylum Cnidaria; class Anthozoa; order Scleralcyonacea; family Coralliidae; genus Paragorgia; species Paragorgia papillata. Next base: position 3,556,001 of record JAWNZC010000406.1, read on the forward strand.
CTTTGGAAACAAGCATCACTCATCTGCACCGAAAGCAAGTATTTCTCACGTAGGATTAGGGAATCAGTAGAAATCAAGAAGCACCGTACTATGCCCCAAGAATGCCAATCTCTCAACAACACTTGGACTGCACTTTTCAATAACATTCAATAATTTCAACTTTCATGTAACAGTTTCTTATGATATTTCCTTTGTTTTTTGTTGTTGTTGTTGTTGTTGTTGTTGTTGTTGTTGTTGTTGTTGTTGTTGTTGTTGTTGTTGTTGTTGTTGTTGTTGTTGTTGTTGTTGTTGTTGTTTGTTTTTTTTCTTGTTTTTTCTTCTTTTATTTTTATCATTTATACTTTTTGTTATTCATTAAATTATTTCATAAAATTTGTACAGCTATGAGAAATTAATTAGAATCTTTTATAAGTTATCAATAGTCCACTAGCATGATGACGTGACAGATTCAGACGTTAGATTTTTGTAATGACGTTTACAAACTATCATAATTCTCTGATGATATCCTGAGCAACACAGGACGAAAGCTCAGCACACTAAATATATTTTACATGGTTGTATCCGCAAACATTTTATAATATTATAACAATAATGTTTAAAATAAACTCATAAAATGAACTACAATGTTGCTTAATTGCATGTAATCATGTTGATTGTAGTCATTCAGGACAACTTCTAATTGGGCAATCACTAAACATTGCAAGTACAAGGTCCTATTTTTTTCACGAAGAAAATATTGTACATTTGGACTTCAAAACAGCAAACGTATAACAGAAATATAAGACAATTCTATTAACAAATGTCTTTGTTCCTATTGCTTCTTAGATTACGATGTTGTTGGATGTTATAAGGACACCGGTAATCGCGCAATCAACACATTGGAAGGAAAAAATTCTGTTTTAGACGGTTCATATGGATCACGAAAGAACGCCATTGCAAAGTGTGCTTCGGCTGCAAAAAGTGCAGGTTACAGTATGTTTGCAGTTCAAAATGGTGGATGGTGTGCAGCCAGTGCTACGGCAGCAAAGACGTTTAATAAATATGGAAAGTCGACTGCTTGCAAAGCTGACGGTGAAGGCGGACCCTGGGCCAATCAGGTCTATTATATTAAAGGTATTTCAAAAATCATTAATAATTTCATTGAATTAAATACGAAGAAATTCAATAGCATGTGTGCTAAGTGATTTTATATATTATATGCCAAAAGAATATGCTCAAATTTTCTCACATGCATATTTACATGGCTTAGACAACATTAATTAGAAATTTACCGTATCCCTTGGGAATGTGGTCTAGTCTACATTGGAGAAACCGGCCAAAACTTCAGCATCCGTCTCAAAGAACACCTTGGTTGCTGCTCAAAAGCTCAGACTGAAATGTCTTCCGTTGCTAATACACGTGGGCAACCAATCACCGAATCCTTTGGAAACAAGCATCACTCATCTGCACCGAAAGCAAGTATTTCTCACGTAGGATTAGGGAATCAGTAGAAATCAAGAAGCACCGTACTATGCCCCAAGAATGCCAATCTCTCAACAACACTTGGACTGCACTTTTCAATAACATTCAATAATTTCAACTTTCATGTAACAGTTTCTTATGATATTTCCTTTGTTTTTTGTTGTTGTTGTTGTTGTTGTTGTTGTTGTTGTTGTTGTTGTTGTTGTTGTTGTTGTTGTTGTTGTTGTTGTTGTTGTTGTTGTTGTTGTTGTTTGTTGTTGTTGTTTGTTTTTTTTCTTGTTTTTTCTTCTTTTATTTTTATCATTTATACTTTGTTATTCATTAAATTATTTCATAAAATTTGTACAGCTATGAGAAATTAATTAGAATCTTTTATAAGTTATCAATAGTCCACTAGCATGATGACGTGACAGATTCAGACGTTAGATTTTTGTAATGACGTTTACAAACTATCATAATTCTCTGATGATATCCTGAGCAACACAGGACGAAAGCTCAGCACACTAAATATATTTTACATGGTTGTATCCGCAAACATTTTATAATATTATAACAATAATGTTTAAAATAAACTCATAAAATGAACTACAATGTTGCTTAATTGCATGTAATCATGTTGATTGTAGTCATTCAGGACAACTTCTAATTGGGCAATCACTAAACATTGCAAGTACAAGGTCCTATTTTTTTCACGAAGAAAATATTGTACATTTGGACTTCAAAACAGCAAACGTATAACAGAAATATAAGACAATTCTATTAACAAATGTCTTTGTTCCTATTGCTTCTTAGATTACGATGTTGTTGGATGTTATAAGGACACCGGTAATCGCGCAATCAACACATTGGAAGGAAAAAATTCTGTTTTAGACGGTTCATATGGATCACGAAAGAACGCCATTGCAAAGTGTGCTTCGGCTGCAAAAAGTGCAGGTTACAGTATGTTTGCAGTTCAAAATGGTGGATGGTGTGCAGCCAGTGCTACGGCAGCAAAGACGTTTAATAAATATGGAAAGTCGACTGCTTGCAAAGCTGACGGTGAAGGCGGACCCTGGGCCAATCAGGTCTATTATATTAAAGGTATTTCAAAAATCATTAATAATTTCATTGAATTAAATACGAAGAAATTCAATAGCATGTGTGCTAAGTGATTTTATATATTATATGCCAAAAGAATATGCTCAAATTTTCTCACATGCATATTTACATGGCTTAGACAACATTAATTAGAAATTTACCGTATCCCTTGGGAATGTGGTCTAGTCTACATTGGAGAAACCGGCCAAAACTTCAGCATCCGTCTCAAAGAACACCTTGGTTGCTGCTCAAAAGCTCAGACTGAAATGTCTTCCGTTGCTAATACACGTGGGCAACCAATCACCGAATCCTTTGGAAACAAGCATCACTCATCTGCACCGAAAGCAAGTATTTCTCACGTAGGATTAGGGAATCAGTAGAAATCAAGAAGCACCGTACTATGCCCCAAGAATGCCAATCTCTCAACAACACTTGGACTGCACTTTTCAATAACATTCAATAATTTCAACTTTCATGTAACAGTTTCTTATGATATTTCCTTTGTTTTTTGTTGTTGTTGTTGTTGTTGTTGTTGTTGTTGTTGTTGTTGTTGTTGTTGTTGTTGTTGTTGTTGTTGTTGTTGTTGTTGTTGTTTGTTTTTTTTCTTGTTTTTTCTTCTTTTATTTTTATCATTTATACTTTGTTATTCATTAAATTATTTCATAAAATTTGTACAGCTATGAGAAATTAATTAGAATCTTTTATAAGTTATCAATAGTCCACTAGCATGATGACGTGACAGATTCAGACGTTAGATTTTTGTAATGACGTTTACAAACTATCATAATTCTCTGATGATATCCTGAGCAACACAGGACGAAAGCTCAGCACACTAAATATATTTTACATGGTTGTATCCGCAAACATTTTATAATATTATAACAATAATGTTTAAAATAAACTCATAAAATGAACTACAATGTTGCTTAATTGCATGTAATCATGTTGATTGTAGTCATTCAGGACAACTTCTAATTGGGCAATCACTAAACATTGCAAGTACAAGGTCCTATTTTTTTCACGAAGAAAATATTGTACATTTGGACTTCAAAACAGCAAACGTATAACAGAAATATAAGACAATTCTATTAACAAATGTCTTTGTTCCTATTGCTTCTTAGATTACGATGTTGTTGGATGTTATAAGGACACCGGTAATCGCGCAATCAACACATTGGAAGGAAAAAATTCTGTTTTAGACGGTTCATATGGATCACGAAAGAACGCCATTGCAAAGTGTGCTTCGGCTGCAAAAAGTGCAGGTTACAGTATGTTTGCAGTTCAAAATGGTGGATGGTGTGCAGCCAGTGCTACGGCAGCAAAGACGTTTAATAAATATGGAAAGTCGACTGCTTGCAAAGCTGACGGTGAAGGCGGACCCTGGGCCAATCAGGTCTATTATATTAAAGGTATTTCAAAAATCATTAATAATTTCATTGAATTAAATACGAAGAAATTCAATAGCATGTGTGCTAAGTGATTTTATATATTATATGCCAAAAGAATATGCTCAAATTTTCTCACATGCATATTTACATGGCTTAGACAACATTAATTAGAAATTTACCGTATCCCTTGGGAATGTGGTCTAGTCTACATTGGAGAAACCGGCCAAAACTTCAGCATCCGTCTCAAAGAACACCTTGGTTGCTGCTCAAAAGCTCAGACTGAAATGTCTTCCGTTGCTAATACACGTGGGCAACCAATCACCGAATCCTTTGGAAACAAGCATCACTCATCTGCACCGAAAGCAAGTATTTCTCACGTAGGATTAGGGAATCAGTAGAAATCAAGAAGCACCGTACTATGCCCCAAGAATGCCAATCTCTCAACAACACTTGGACTGCACTTTTCAATAACATTCAATAATTTCAACTTTCATGTAACAGTTTCTTATGATATTTCCTTTGTTTTTTGTTGTTGTTGTTGTTGTTGTTGTTGTTGTTGTTGTTGTTGTTGTTGTTGTTGTTGTTGTTGTTGTTGTTGTTGTTGTTGTTGTTGTTGTTGTTTGTTTTTTTTCTTGTTTTTTCTTCTTTTATTTTTATCATTTATACTTTGTTATTCATTAAATTATTTCATAAAATTTGTACAGCTATGAGAAATTAATTAGAATCTTTTATAAGTTATCAATAGTCCACTAGCATGATGACGTGACAGATTCAGACGTTAGATTTTTGTAATGACGTTTACAAACTATCATAATTCTCTGATGATATCCTGAGCAACACAGGACGAAAGCTCAGCACACTAAATATATTTTACATGGTTGTATCCGCAAACATTTTATAATATTATAACAATAATGTTTAAAATAAACTCATAAAATGAACTACAATGTTGCTTAATTGCATGTAATCATGTTGATTGTAGTCATTCAGGACAACTTCTAATTGGGCAATCACTAAACATTGCAAGTACAAGGTCCTATTTTTTTCACGAAGAAAATATTGTACATTTGGACTTCAAAACAGCAAACGTATAACAGAAATATAAGACAATTCTATTAACAAATGTCTTTGTTCCTATTGCTTCTTAGATTACGATGTTGTTGGATGTTATAAGGACACCGGTAATCGCGCAATCAACACATTGGAAGGAAAAAATTCTGTTTTAGACGGTTCATATGGATCACGAAAGAACGCCATTGCAAAGTGTGCTTCGGCTGCAAAAAGTGCAGGTTACAGTATGTTTGCAGTTCAAAATGGTGGATGGTGTGCAGCCAGTGCTACGGCAGCAAAGACGTTTAATAAATATGGAAAGTCGACTGCTTGCAAAGCTGACGGTGAAGGCGGACCCTGGGCCAATCAGGTCTATTATATTAAAGGTATTTCAAAAATCATTAATAATTTCATTGAATTAAATACGAAGAAATTCAATAGCATGTGTGCTAAGTGATTTTATATATTATATGCCAAAAGAATATGCTCAAATTTTCTCACATGCATATTTACATGGCTTAGACAACATTAATTAGAAATTTACCGTATCCCTTGGGAATGTGGTCTAGTCTACATTGGAGAAACCGGCCAAAACTTCAGCATCCGTCTCAAAGAACACCTTGGTTGCTGCTCAAAAGCTCAGACTGAAATGTCTTCCGTTGCTAATACACGTGGGCAACCAATCACCGAATCCTTTGGAAACAAGCATCACTCATCTGCACCGAAAGCAAGTATTTCTCACGTAGGATTAGGGAATCAGTAGAAATCAAGAAGCACCGTACTATGCCCCAAGAATGCCAATCTCTCAACAACACTTGGACTGCACTTTTCAATAACATTCAATAATTTCAACTTTCATGTAACAGTTTCTTATGATATTTCCTTTGTTTTTTGTTGTTGTTGTTGTTGTTGTTGTTGTTGTTGTTGTTGTTGTTGTTGTTGTTGTTGTTGTTGTTGTTGTTGTTGTTGTTGTTGTTTTGTTTTTTTTCTTGTTTTTTCTTCTTTTATTTTTATCATTTATACTTTGTTATTCATTAAATTATTTCATAAAATTTGTACAGCTATGAGAAATTAATTAGAATCTTTTATAAGTTATCAATAGTCCACTAGCATGATGACGTGACAGATTCAGACGTTAGATTTTTGTAATGACGTTTACAAACTATCATAATTCTCTGATGATATCCTGAGCAACACAGGACGAAAGCTCAGCACACTAAATATATTTTACATGGTTGTATCCGCAAACATTTTATAATATTATAACAATAATGTTTAAAATAAACTCATAAAATGAACTACAATGTTGCTTAATTGCATGTAATCATGTTGATTGTAGTCATTCAGGAAAACTTCTAATTGGGCAATCACTAAACATTGCAAGTACAATGTCCTATTTTTTTCACGAAGAAAATATTGTACATTTGGACTTCAAAACAGCAAACGTATAACAGAAATATAAAACAATTCTATTAACAAATGTCTTTGTTCCCATTGCTTCTTAGATTACGATGTTGTTGGATG